>PVIW01004523.1:0-71546 GCA_004026585.1 Noctilio leporinus
TTGTTAGTTTTGCTCATTATTGTCCCGTAATGGGTGAGAACATATGATACCTGTCCTTCACTGACTGAAAAATATGGAATGCTTCACGAATTTGCGTGTCATCCTTGCGCAGGGGCCATGCTAATCTTCTCTGTATCGTTCCAATTTTAGTATATGTGCTGCCGAAGCGAGCACTGAATGCTCTTTTTGCAGCACCGCCCATGGTTGGCTCCTCATTCTTTAGGAACCAGCTTGAATATCACTTCAGAGAATCTTTCTTGACCACCCATCTAAAACCAACTTTCTACTTAACCTCATATCTCTGTTTCTTTCTTTCCTGGAACTTAATCATACTGTGCAATTACCTCATTTATTTATATATTTACTTAGAACTTAACATTTACATGAAACACCAGTGTCAAAAAGATGCAGGGACACTGTCAAACTGGGTCACCGCTACAGTGCAGGGCCCAGCCTGGTACCTGCACACAGTCTGAGCTTAATGTTTACTGAATAAATGAATTCCTACTAGTAGGGGAATCTAGGGAGAAAGCAAGGGTATGTGGCCCCAACTGGAGCTTAACCTGCCAAATTTAGGCTTCATGTCATAGAAAAAGGTCACAGGAATTTTCTGGTGCTGAGTTCTGGACTTTAATTCTTGAATCAGAAGCACCATATTATTAAATCATGAACATTGCTCCTCAGGAGAAATGGAGAGGCCTTCTCCATGTCCCCCAACAGACAGACTTTTGTGGTGGTTTGCTGTGGCCATCCGTACCCTTTGCCATATGCCTGAAGTATGAGTTGGCTCAGCTAAAGTCCTGTGAGATTTTCAGAATACTTGGGATTCTAGGAATGACTTGGGCTTCACCAGTCTCCCTGGGGCCAGATATGTCAGTGAGAGTACCTTCAGTGAGCAGTCAAAAGATAAAAATGAACTTTCCATATTCCAGGACACTAGAAAAATCATGTTTTTATTTTAAAATATTTTCAAAGGATAATGTCATAGTGGAACAACCCAAGGAGAGTTGAACCAAACTCTCAGGGAATTAGAGGAGCATTGACCAATGGAAGCAGGTCTGCATAAACACGCAATCTGTAAATGAGCACAACAGAAGATGCGCTGGTCCCAGAGAACCAGGCTGGGGGACAAAAGGGAACAGAGAGGACCCTCCGGAGGGGCAGGCACACCCATACCACTCAAAGCCCTGGGCACTCAGAGAGCCTCCAAAGCCACCTACCCTACCGTATGCCTCTTGCCCTTTCTGAGTCTGGGACATGGCTGCAGACTGTGTTCAGCAGCATCTTGGCACAGCCACCCATGACTTGGCACCTCTCATGGCCTCTGGTTCACATTAGCAAGGCTCAGAGAATGAATCTGCTCTGCCCACCCTTCAGCAAGGACCAGGGAGGTAGGCTCCAGCACAAGTAGTATTATGTCCCTGAAAATATAATGAAAAGGGGTGATGAAGGGGGCTGGTTTCCAAAACAGGATGAATACTCACCCAGCATGGTGCTTTAGGGAAATGGAACAGGGAGTTTCACCTGAGACATACAGAGTTGGTGCAAGCAACCCACACACCCACAAGGCCAGGCTCAAAACTTAATCCTAGAGCCTGGCGTGGGGAGAGGAGAGACCTCTGGTCTGAGCTTAGGGAGTTGTCCCCTACTGTCAGTCCCTCCAGTCCTCATTTTGGGTTTGTCATAAACGGGACAGATGATCATGACTCTGTACTAAATAATTTCCAGTTGGATTTCTCCCCAGTTAACCTCTCAGGTGTCTGAAAAGGGGAAACAGCGGCTGTTTCTGACACCACTCACCCCAGCACCAGCGACTTTCCCTGCTCCTGCTGGACTCACTACAGCCCTTACAGTACTTCCAAGTCACTCGCTGTCTTAGCAGACGGAACTCCTGGGGACAGCAGGCACAGGTAGGTTTTTAGACTACAGAAGACCTTGACAGAGGAGGAGGAATCTCTAAAGCAGAAACACAGCCGTACTTACACGTTCTATCCCCTACCTCTCATGTCCCCAAAAAGTATCAGACTGACCATCTTGGTCCCTCACTGCACCAGACCCACTTTGGACACCTCCACCTCATACATGGAGAGCAGAATCCATGGAGTGGCTGGCTACAGGAGATGTGAGCATCACGCCCAGGACCCAGCCAGGCCTCCCCACTGGCTGCTCTTGGCCACGCCTAATATCCGGGCAGTCAGTCAGGGAGTACAAAGCAGTACCTCAGATCAAAGCTACCACCGTTGTCATACCTGCTGTCCACCTGTGGCACTTTGGAAATGTTTATGCACACCAGGGGGAGATCCGGTACGAGTCTGTGATCAAAGGCCCTGCTCCACCTGTCTCACCAGGAAGTGGCAACTGAGGATGTGGAATGCTAGACCTCTGTTCTCCTTCACAGCCCCTGCCGCTGCCCACTGCTCCAGTGCTGTCCTCCCAGATCCAGCCAGCTTCCTCATGAGGGGCCAGAACAGAGCCTCAGCACAGAACATAAATATTCCTTTTTTTTCCCATCATCAATGGAAGATATGCTTACTGATGTTAGTGAGAGGGGAAGGGAGGAAGAGAGAGGGGAAGAAATAATGGTGTGAGAGAGAAACACGCATCGGTTGCCTCCCACATGTGCCCTGACTGGGGACTGAACCCACAACCCAGGCATGTGCCCTGACTGGGAATCGAACTTGCAGTTTTTTGGTTTATCAGATAACGCTCCAACAAACTGAACCACACAGGCCAGGGCAAATATTCCTTTCTTGATGGAATCCTGGCCACAAGCTCACCCCTTCTCCCCTTTCATAATGTGCTCCCACCTCCTTCCAGTCTGCTGTAGGCCTGATGGGTAGGGGCCTGGCCCCCTGCAGGGAAGTACATTGGGCTCCAGAGCAGGGACTCTCAGCATGTGGGGACAGAACAGAGCCCACACTCTGTTTGTGGTTTGGGTTTGGGCGTCTGTCCCACCACTGGAGTGAGCCATGTGAAAGAGACAGTCAAAGAGCTCCTGGTATCAAGGCATGACCTCTGTCCCTTGGGGTAACCCCTGGTGCTCTGTCTGAGCCACAACTGTTTCTGAGGAACAAGGTAAATTTTTTTCACTTAGGAGGTTGCTGAAGCTTTGAGTACAGAATTCCTGGGCTGGTTCCCAAAATCTGGCTTTCTGTCCGAGTTCAAAAATTATAGGAGCTTTTTAACAGGTATTTCAGTTCACTCATTAGAGGAAGGAGAAGAGTTGGGAGAAGAGGAGGGATCTGGAATAGTCTCCTTCATATTCAGTCCCAGCACAGCAGCAGCATCATAAACCCAAAGGGACCACTGATGGAACATTAGCACCCAAGGCATTCTTCCTGGAGGAGTGAGGACAAAGGCCGGGAGGCGTTACCTGCACACAGGAGAAATGCCCAGATCAGAGAAAGGGCCTAGAAGGTAGAAAGACAGGTCAATGAAGACTCCCCTCCTACCCTCATCAAATGGGTCAGGGTAGGATCAGTGTTCCCTGCACCCTCTGCCCACCTCGCCATTCAGCCAGCTTGTCAAGGGCAGGGCCAGTCCAGCGAAGGTAACAAGCGGCCTGGCTGTGGGTTTGGGTCCCTGAATCCCAGGGGCATTAGGAAGAGAAAGGGACATCACCTGTGCCCCGGGACGGGGCTATCCCAGCTCAGGGAGCATAACTGCTGTTCCAGCCGGGAGATGCGGAATGCCAGGTAGGATGAGGACATGACCAAGAAGCAGATCCTGGTGGAAAAGGGGTGAGGGGAGTTGAATCTCTTTTCTAGAAAAGGGGCATTTTTAGAGGCCCCGAAAGTAGAAGTGGGGTGGAGCTCCTCTGGCAACTGGAAGAATTACAGAACCCTTTGCCCTGCAGCCACATTCAAGTCTGGGCATCTTTCATCCCAAAAGTCCCAGGGTGTCTTGAGACTCATCTCTATGGAGGTGCAGGTTCTTCAGCATATCCCACCTTCCCTCCCACCAGCCAGCTTGGTCCTGCACCTGCTCCGGGAGAGGAAGCCCACCCTCTCCCTCTAAGGCGGTAGGCTCCAGCCAGCTAAGCCAGAGGGAGGCCAGGGAGCAGGGGCTGGCTGTTCACGACACACCCCACTTGGCTCACAGTCTCCTGGTCCATAGGCACAGCTGCAGGCAAGTCTGGGTACCAGAAACCACCCTAATGGTGCTTTCCCCTAGTCTGTCTGATGGCCTTCTCCAACTTTGCCAGCCCTCCCCAATTCTGGGCAACTTGTCCTTTTCCCAACAATTTCATATTCTGCCCTCCCCCCTAGCCTTAACCCTAAATTACAGGAGTGTAAAAATAAAAACTGGAGATACTTTTTCTCACCACAAAAGGGTGGGGCTGCCAGGTGACCTCCAGCACCACCCAGGAGCTTTCAACTGACTTGGAATCCTCCCCTCACTCTGGACAGTGACCTCCCCACACACCAGGGCCCCTGCTCCAAACACCCAGACAGCCTGGTGGGTCAAACTCCTCCCCCAACACAGTCACCTACAGCATGAAGAAGACCTTGAGGAGCCGGTAATTCCAGAGCCTCAATTCCTCGTTGCTCCTGGGCTCCTCCTCCAGCGCCTCCTGCGCACAGCCAGCATTCTCTGCAGTAAAAGAGCAGTTAGTCATCTTCCAGCCAGGCAGGACCCCAGCTCAATATTCGCATGCCCACCTCCTGCCGTTCTCTGAAGCTGCTGGGACTTGGCTTTCCCTTTGGACTTGGAGAAAGAAAGAAAAGAAAGGAAGGAAGGAAGGATGGATGGAACAAAGGAAGGAAGGGAGGGAGGGAGGGAGGGAGGGAGGAAGGAAGGAAGGAAGGAAGGAAGGAAGGAAGGAAGGAAGGAAGGAAAGGAGGAAGGAAGAGCAAGCTCCCAGAAGCCCTGCTGGCTGCAACAATCCCTTTTCACAGAAATGGGAGGAGGAGAAGCCTGGTCTTTGTATACCACTGCCATGGATAAGCCCCCTGAACTCACCAGACCCTGGAGGTTTCCTGGAGGGGAAGAAGCTCTCTGGGGAGTCCATGGATGCCCGAGGGATACAAGGGATGCTGTCTGGGAGGGACAGGGACCTAGAGGCAGGGCACACTTTTCTCCACTTCATCTCAGGGATGAGGACTTCCTGCAGAGAAAGCAGAAGAAGCAGTCCCATCACGGATGGCCCTTAGGATCTTACTTGCCCTAAGGGGCCCATCCTAGCGTTATCAAGCTTTCTCGATAGATTACCAACGCAGATGCCTCGCATGGCATGGCAGCAGGAACCGGGAGGGGAACCACTGCCAGAGCAATTGCAGTCTCTCCTATCTGCTCCCTTGCTGTGATCAGCTGCTCTTCCAAGGAACAATGTGTTTGAAGATGGCTAGTGTAGAGCTACCAAGACGTGAGCCCACCCAAGTATGGGCTCAAGTCAGCTGAGTCTGAGAAGGCTCCACACAACCTGTCTCAGGCGAGATAAGTCATGACTCCTCATCTGGGCTCAAGCCCAAGCACGTCACTGATCTTGGCAGTGGGACAATTAAGATCCCCATCAACAGAAGTGGGAACATCACCTTCTATCTCCCGGCATGGTATTATGCATACTGCATGCTTGGCTAACTGCTTAATAGTTACTGAAGGAGGCTTCAAACACCACGGGGCCATTTCTACCCCCATCTCTACTCTAAAGACTCAGCCTGCCTACCCAGAGCCCCGGCTGCCAAAGGAAACTTCTGGGACCTCAGCAAGTCTGAAATGAGTCCGAGTTCTTCATGCATAGCCTCTGAAGTTCTTCTCCAGGACAGTCAGCAGATCTGCCCAGGCCCCGGTGGCCCTGCATGGTACAGGGTACCGTGGGTCCAGAAGACCCCTGACACAGCAGGCTCTCGAGCCTGGTACCTTAGTCCTGCATTGTGGGCCCTGGGAGGCCTGAGGTTTCAAGCCACAGACAATCTCAAGCCAGCAGCGTTCGCTCCCAGCCTCGGCTCTCACCAAAGACTCGCACTCAGGTTCCTCTGGAAATTCTCTTACGCTCAGACTCTTCTTGCTGGAAGGCTGAGGAGGAAAGGGAACAGGGGTTACTTGTCCACCTGGAACAGCCATGGTCAAGCACACGGAGGTGTAAGCAGACCCTAAGAGAGCTTTACCTCCATTTTGGATCCCATGGAGCCTAGCTCCCAGAGTTTGCGGGGGCACCCTAGTTAATGCTGGAGCAGAGGGGCAAGTCCAAGGCAGCTACTCGCCCCCTTCCCCACCACAGGCCAGAGGGAGCTACAGGCACCCGAGGAAGCAGCCCATGCTGCTGCCTGCCTCTCGCCTGAGGAAGCACAGGGAGGACATATACATGGGGCCACACGAGATCCTCCTGGACTCAAAGAGACATGCTCGCAAGAACACGCAGTCCAAGGCCTGCCTCCAGTGTAGAGCTGGAGCCTGTTACTCCCCTCTCGCTGCTGCTCGTTTCTCCCTGTGTTGGAGAAACGGGCTGACCTCCCCAACAGCCTTGTCCCAACGCCTCAGTCCAGGCCTGAGCAGCCTCCCTGCCTAACTCCTGCCTCTGAGCTCCATACCTGTAGGTGAGTGCAGACCCTCCTCAGCATGTCATACACACTGTCCCGGGAGAGCAGTGACACAAAAACATACTGGGACATGGAAGAAAACAAAGGGATGGGGTGAGTAAAGACTTGGGAGTATGTCGGAGTCGGTCTGTGGGCTCCTGGGATGGGGACGGGAGACAGGAGTGCGGCTCAGAGACTCACTGACCTTCTGGCTAGTGTTGGTGGTGATGGCCAGGCCATTGGGAAGGAGCCGTGCCATCTTGTGTTTTTTGATCATTTGCACGGACACCACGGGTATGACCACCTGAGCGGGGAAAGGCAGGCTTCCCTTAGGACTCAGGCCCAAGGACATGGTTCCTTTGCTCCCGGCACAGGGCCCCAGCCCCAGCTCCCAGTGAGCCACGCACGGGCGCGGTGGAGAAGCCTGGCTTCATGAGGGAGAGTATCTGAACCGTGCCCTTCTCATGCTGGCTCCCTTTGCAGTTATTGCCTGCCGTGCCCAGCCTTGGCACTCCAGGCTTTTACCCCCCTACCCAGGAGGCCAAGGATGGCGGCTCTGTTGAACCTATATCCTACTCATGGACTCCCCTGAGCTAATTTCTGACCACATTTATGGCTCCCCTTCCAGGTAACATCCCACTCTGATTCTGAAGGCATTTCAGAGGCAGAATAATGTGGCTGCAAACTGTCCAGGTGAACTCAGGCCAGACGTGGATCTGGGGCCTCTGTTTTGGAAGGGGCAGCACTGGCACCAGGCAGGATGCCTCATAGCTGCTGTCCCGCCAGCAGGTGGCAGGACAGGTGTGATAGAAGGCATGCCCACAGGGCAGGGACTATTTCTTCCCTGGGTTGGGGCCGCGCCCTCACAGGACGATGGCAGACCTTGCCACTCTTTACTACTACCTTGACATCCTTGCCAAAGAGGCTGGCATGGAAGCAGAGCCAGTTGGGGGAGATATAGAGCCGGCCCTGGAGAAGGAGATCCCTCTGGAGAGCACAGGAGCACACTAGGAAGTCACAGGAGAGAAGATGGCCATGAGCAAGGTCAGTCAGGAAGCCCTAGCACCCAGGTCCTCACACTGGATTCTGGAGAAGTCCAGAATCCAGCCTTGGGAACGGTGTTCCTCAGATCACCACTGCCCAAACAACCCATCCCTCAGTACCCCAAGAGTCCTTACTGCCCCATCCCACCCCAATGGACTACTGGATGTTTCCTTTCTCCACCCATGCCCCAAAGGGTCTGGGCAGGTTCCTGCCCTGATTCCCGAGCCTGGATTCTCACTCCCTCAAGCGGCAGCCTTACCCTGCCTGCCCAGCCTGCAGAGGACCCTCGTTGTGCAAATGCTCCCACAGGCTCAGGGAGAGGCCTGAGCAGGAAAGCACACTCACTGATAAGAGCAGAACAGAACTCAGATTTGGAAGCCCTGGCATTTCCTCAAGAAAATGGTCACAAATTCAACTTTACATCCCAAACCAGCCTAGTTTTCCCACACTTTTGAAGCAAAAAGGACCAACCACATCCCAAGGGTGGCCAGTTCCCATTTCTAAGTTGTGAGGACAGAACCTGGGCCTCAGGCACAGCAGACATCTGCCCAGGCATGCCAGGGACAGCTCACCTTTGAGAACCACCTCCTCCAAGGGGATATCCTTGAACAGCTTATGGTATTGCTGGTTGTATTTACTCAGCAGTGTCTGCAAACACATGGGCTGGGGCTGAGAAGTCCTGGCAGGTCACACACCAAAGGGGCCCAGCTCCAGCCACCAGGACACATTGCCACAGGCCCCCCGGGGACTGAGCTTGAAGATGCCCGTAAGTCACCAGTGGGTGATGCTGAGGGCTGAGTTCCAAGCACAGCTTATTTCCTGGTCACTCTAGGGCCGCACAGGCAGCCTATGACTGGAAAGGGGATGCACCACTCCCACCCAGGAGGGGACCACTCAGGTTTGGTAGTGGCCAAGGAGCCAGCAGTCACTGAATTCAGGCAGCCCAGGGCCCCTCCCCTGCTGGGCAGCAAGAGATCAGCATCCACACACTTACCCCTTCTCGCCTGTATTTCTTTACCTCTTCACCCTTCAAGCCTTCTGGCCAGTGAAGACTGCAAAGGAGACATTCCATTCCAGGGACAAGGAACCCTCAAGTCCTACCCCTGCACCCTCAGTGCCAGTGCTGCCCTGGCTTCAAGCCAGAAGCATGGGGCAGAGTTTGGAAGGGGGTCCTTCCCCAGGGGCCACAGCACAGTGACAAGCTGAGCAGCCAAATAACTGGACCCTGGGGAAGGAAGGGTGCTCCTGGGTGCACAGGGGGGTCCCTTCTTCCAGACAGCTTTGAGCAGTGGCCACCCAGGAGACTTGCTCAGCCTGAGCTTAGATCTCCCAGAGGTGCTTAGGAACCATCCACCCCTGGGTGTCAAAAACCCTTTCCTATTTCTCTGGCCAAGGGGTAAACAGGAGCAGGCTCAAGAGTAAATGAGCAGCCGGCACAGGGATGGGGGCCAGTTTGGGGAGTGGTTGAGATGGAGGTGTCAGACTCACAGCTCCCGGGCCTGACCATGAGCCATGATCCGGGCTGGACTGCCTGCCCAGCAGCCTCCTCCTGGTGGCCTGGAGCTCTGCGGTGAGGAGTTCGGCAGACTCACCTGACCTCACAGAGGCTACCAAGGTTGGGGGGTGGGGGTGGAAAGGGCGGGGGACGGGAAATGGGATGTTGTTGAAACAGGGCTTTGTCCTAGCCAAGTTAGCCTGAGGACAGGTGGGCAGGGGAGGAGGCTGGTAACTTGAGAAGCTGGGACTCGCTAGGTCCCAGCGCACCGGGTCAGGCTTGGGAGTGGGAGGGAGCGGCCCTGGCTGCCTAGGCTCCACCTAGCGTCTTCACCCAGCCTTACAGCCCCACTTCTAACAAGTCCCCACCCAAGGCTTCCCACCCCCCAATTCATATGCATATCTGACCCGGCAGAGCCTCACCTGGAGTCCGGGGGTGTCTGAACCCTGTCTAGTTTCTTTGTGCAGAACACAGGGCTCTTCAGAGAAGTCGTCTCTCCATGCATCTGTTGGCTGCTAAGAAGAAACAGGCCCACATTGGGAAGGGGGGCTTCATGGGGACAGCATTCCCTGCCAGCTCCACCATACCCAGGATAGCTGCCTCTGCTCACCACCCTAGAAGAGCCCTGCTACCTTGGGTGAGTCTGTAAAGACACTGCAGCCCTGAGGCAGCCACTCAGACAGGGATTTCTGGGGCAGCCAACAGAGGAGGGAGCCACACTAGTTGTCTTTCCTAGAGTCCTGAGTACAGTTTACTACTGGGCCGGAAGAAAACCAATCTTCCTCCTTCGAGGCAGAATTAGGCCCCTGGCCCCACCCAAGAAGGTACACTTGGAGGGAGGACTCTGAGACTCCTCCAAGGCTGAATGCCAGTTTATGAAGGGCTCAGGCAGCATTACTGCAAACCACTGGGCTGTGGGAAAGGACTCTGAGTCCAGGAGGCCTTATCAAAGCTAAGGCGCTGAAGGTGTGGGAGTGGACTCCAGACAGCCCTCAGATAAGTGTGGGCCAGGAGGGGAGCAGTGCCCCACACCAGGAACTCACCATTGGCTGCCTTTGGACAAGCAGGGTAGTTCAGCTTCAGCACCAAACCACCTAAAAATGTCCCAGACAGAAGGCTCTGGAAGGAGGAGAAACCCACTTCCGGGGCAGAGGGAGCTCTTCAATGGCCTCTGAGTTCATGCCGTCACTAAATGGCTCCAAATAACAGGGCTCCCCACTTTCTGCCCCTCCAGGGAAGATAGGCTTGAAATAATAAAGCCTGAGCAGTCAAACTAGCCACCAACCGAGTGGGCCCAGGGTTGATGGGAAGAGAGGATGGCCAATAAACAGAGCCAAGGGAGGACAGTGCTGTGGCGGGAATAGGTACCAAGGTCCTGTGCATTGGTCCCTCCTAGATACGGAGCTGGAACCTGGAGCGTGCAAATCCCAGCATTCAGCTGCTTTCAGCTCTGTGACTGGGGCAAGTCAAAGTTCTCTCCTTCAAGAGCAGAGTTACAGGCTCAGCAGAGATCTGCCAGGACACTCAGGGATTATTTAGTCTGATCCCCACTCCCACCCCCAGACCCCCAGATTAGGAAACAGATTTAGCAGGGAACAGGCTATACTCAATGTCACAGCCATGTGACCTGGTGACCGCTGACTCAGCCTCATGAAAGGTTTTGATATGCACATCAACATATGTTTCCTAAATCTTGCAATGGGACAGATTGTACTAGTGATTTGACCCTTTGACTCCCAAAGTTAATTTCAGAATTTATTTGGTTCCATCATTTCACATTTCACAGAGGTTTTCTGGCCCCTTGCTTTAAAATAATTTTTTTCTCTTTTATTGATTCTAGAGAGAGGGGAAGGGAGGGAGAAAGAGGGAGAGAAGCATCAGTGTGAGAGAGAACACTGATGGGTTGCATCGTGCGTGCCCTCCGACTAGGGACCAAACCTGAAACCCATGCGTGCACCCAGGATCGAACCAGCAACCTTTGTTTTGCAGGATGACACCCAACAAACTGTGCCATACTGGTCAGAGCCCACCTTGATATTTTTAATGCTGATGATAGAAGATATATAATTATAAAATATATAAATAGAATGATCAAAATTACCCTCAATAAAAATATTCCCCAAAATCACCCAAAGATACATTTAGGCATAAATTTACAATTTATGTGAGTGGGATTACATAGCATATAATTTGTATGCCCTATTTTTCTTTCTTAACATAATTTCATGAGAAATTCTCCATGTCACTGTCCATTCCTAAGATAGAGTCTCAGAAATGAAATTAGTGGATTGAGAGTGAACATCTCTCAAAGCTTCTTTAAAAATTTTTTTTTTAAGATTTTATTATTTTCAGAAAGAAGGGCAGAGAGGAAGGAAGAAAGGGAGAAAAGCATCAACATGTGGTTGCCTTTCACCTGCCTCCAGCTATGGACCTGGCTGGAGACCTGGCTTGCAACCTGGTTATGTGCCCTGGCTGGGAATTAAACCAGTGACCTTTGGGTTCGGGGGCCGGCACCTTATCCACTGAGCCACCAGCCAGGGCATCTCAGGCTCTTTAGATCCACTTTCCAAATGCAATTGACACGGCCTTAGCACTGTACCAGGGTGCCCCAGCCCTACACTGGGTATTATCTTTTTCTTATCTTTTGCAAATTTGATAGATGAGAATATAGTTTTTATTTCCATTTCTACTTATTGGAATATTTATTAACCACTGAAATGTGAATTGTCTATAAAGATCTTCACATTTTTCTTATTAATTTGTACATATTGCTTATTAAGCACATTAATCCCTGACTTATCATTTTTCCAAATATTTCCCTCAGTTAGTCATTTGTCTGGTATTTTTGCTATACTTGTGCTTAATTTTTGTGTGATAGATTTCATCTGTCTGTTTTACCTCTGTTCCTTGCTTGGTTTGAGTGCTTTGATAGGAGTGACCCCTACGGTGGCACATGTCCAAGTCAAACCACTGACCCCTTAGAGAGCATGAGCTGGGCAGCCCATGAGCCCATTGGGCCACCAGGGATGAGAAGGGTTGGGCCCCACTCTAAGGAACAAGCACTGAGCCTGGAGACCAGGAGATAAAATAGGACCCTAAGTAGGAGGAGATGGAGCTTGGCTCATGGCTTCAGAGGCAGGAAGACTGTCCCTCAGGCCCTGGAGAGTGATTTGAGTTGCCAGGGCTGCAGGCATTCAAGAGGACACATAGATCCATATTGAGTGAAAAAGTTACAGAAGGGCTATGATCTTGCATGGATTCCATAATCTAACTGGGCATGGATAATTATGCCTCTGCATGGATTCCAAACCACTCACCTTTAGGTTTAAATGTGACTTTCTTAGGGAGGAGAGGCTTCCCTCAGCCCTTCGCATTCCAGCTTGGAGGCCCTGCAGGGCCCCTCCCAGCAGGCTGATGACACCTGTCCTGTGACTGGGGGCTCTCACTGTTCATCTCCAGAGCCCTAGATGTCAGGGACTCTGTCTCTCCCACACTGAGCCCCCTGCACCTGAACTGCAGCATACTGCAGGCATCCACAACATGTTTGAGGAACAACTGGGAGAAGACGGTATAAGCAAGAGAAAGAGCAGAGGTTGGAGGAGCTACAGACCATGAGAATAACAAAAGAAGGCTGCGCCCAGTCCCACTGCACCTCCATGAAGGAAATCACAACAATAAATGGTGTCATTTGGGAACAGACAACTTCTAAACATCTTTAAATGAAAAGCAACTCCTTTACTTCTGGTCAGTAGAATGGTTACAAAGTCATTCCTTTATGTCCATTCATGAGCCAGCTCTCCTCGCTGTCCTGATAAGGAGACACCCACTATGGCTGAAATGCATTGCTTTCAAAATTATCTTCCATCAGACATTCTACTAATTAGTCTTCACCCCTACAGTGTTTGTTTGTTTAGATAAGTAAAAATAAAGGAGAGCAATGTCAGATGCAAGCATCTGGGGCCAAGTGATCGCTGAGCGTTCACCAGCAGAACCAGGCAGGTGGGTGGGTACCTAGAGACTAACTGGGTCCCACCCAGAGGACCAGGAAGGAGCCTTCAAGAGCAGGGAGCTGGGGGTGGGAAATTGCCTTGGTACCCCCCACACTGCTGACAACCTCTGTCCATTCCCACGTAGACTTCCTCAAGCAAGTGCTCTTACTCTGCAGGCTGTGAATTACACTTCTGCCCATCAGTCTTCATACTACCTCTATGTGCATACTGTGGAACTAATATCAGAGATTCTCCAAGAAGGTAAAATACCTATACTGTGAAAATTATAAGATACTGAAGAAATTGAAAAAGGTACAAATAAATGGAAGCATATACTGTGTTCATAGATACAAAGAATTAACATCATTAAAATGTCCATATGACCCAAAACAATCTATAGATTCAACTCAATTCCTATCAAAATACCAATAGCATATTTCTTTCCTTCTTTTTTTTTTTTAAATATTTTGTTTCATTATTTTTAGAAAGAGGGGAAGGGAGAGAGGCAGAGAGGGAGATAAACATCAATGTATGGTTGCCTTTCACCTGCCTCCAGCCACAGACCTGACTGGAGACCTGGTTTGCAACCTGGTTATGTGCCCTGGCTGGGGAATTGAACCTGAGACCTTTGGGTTCGCAGACTGGCGCCTTAACCACTGTGCTACCAGCCAGGGCCTCATATTTCTTTTTATTGATCTTAGGGAGAGAGAAAGAAACATTAAGCCATTACTCCACCCTCCATCCATTCATTGGTCGTCCCTTGTATGTGCCCGCACTGGGGATTGAACCCACACCTTGAGTTTACACTCTAACCAACTGAGCTACTCACCTGGGGCCCAATGGCATATTTCACAGAACTAGAACAAGTAATCCAGACATTTGTGTGGAACCACAAAAGACCAAATAACCTTAGCAATATTGAGAAAGAACAAAGTTGAAGGTATTATGCTACCTGATACCAAACTATATTATAAGGCTATAGTAATCAAAATAGAATAGTATTGACATAAAAACAGACATATAGATAAATGGAAGAGAATAAAGAGCCCAGAAATAAACTCACACTTACATGGTCAATTAATGTTTGACAAAAGGAATAATAACATACAATAGGGTAAAGACAGTCTATTTAATAAATGGTGCTGAGAAAATTGAACAGATACATGCAACAACAATAACAAAAAAAATGTAACTAGACCACCTTCTTACACCATACCCAAGAATAAATTCAAAATAGATTGAAGACTTCAATGTAATACTCAAAACTAAATAAATAAATAAAACTCCTAGAAGAAACCATAGGCAGTAAAATCCGACATATTGCTCCCTGGTTGGTATGGCTCAGTTGGTTGGAGAGTCATCCCATAGACCGAAAGGTGCAGAAACTCAGAGCCACCTCTCCATTCCTTCTGCAAACGCTACTGAGCTTATCATACCATGAGCCTGGTATGGGGCCTGCCAAGATGGCAGCTATGAGCAGCTAGAACCGCATGTCAGGAGTGAAGCCAGGCCCATCAAGAAAGACACAGAGAGGCTAGGAGAGGCAGAGAGAGGCCATGAGTAGGGGACCCAGAGATGGAGAGTCAACCTGCCTCCTGTAGACATGGACTTGACCTCACAGGATGCCTGACCCAGATACTCTGCTCTGAATGCCTCCCCCAGGGGACCCACTTTCATATTTACACCCTGACACTTCCACCCTGCCATTTAGGCGTATCCATCAAAGTGAGCTCAGTGTCATGCCCCCAACTTGCTCACTTCTGAGCACCCAGTATCCCTGAAAGGCTCCTTCTTCCACAGTGGTGAGAGACAGAGTCCTCCACTCATTCTTCGCCCCACTGCCCAACCAATCAATCCCCAAGGCCCTGTGAGCCTTACACTACTTAACCCACAATACTATCCACTTTCTCCATTTCCGCTGCACCATGCGAGCCCAGGCCACCATTGTCTTCCTGGGCTGCATGTGCAGCAGGTATGGAGAAAGTGGATAGTATTGTGGATAGTATTGTTCCCAGCTGAGCTTTCCCTTTATACACCTGGCCCTCTTCTGCACCCACACTGCTGAATAGCCATCAGGGGTCCAGATCTGATCTGGCCTGTCTCCAGCTGACTTTCCTTCTTTAGTTCCCACTTGCCTCCCCAGCTGGCCTTCTTGATTTTCCTGTTTCCTTTTCTAGGCTCCCTTGCAGTTCTGTTTAGCCCCACTACTTCCTCACCACAGCAGCCCTTCACACCTCCATGTTACATTGTACCTGGAATTCCTTCCCATGCTTATCTAAGTGATCATCTTATAAGCTCCAATTCAAAGGTCACCTCCTCTGTGAAGCCTTCCCTGGTTTCTCCAGAGCGGAGCTGTAGTCCCTTGTCCCTTCTTTTACTTTGCTGCCCCAGCACTTACCACAACAGACTGTGTTTGTCTTTTTATACATCCATCTTCCCACCCCGTCACCTGTGAGCTTCCCCAGTAGTGTGTGTTAAACATTTTTGTATCCCTGGGACATAACAGGCATCCAGTGTTTGCTAAGTGAATGAATGAAGGAGAAACAGAAGGGGAGATGACAACACACCAAGAGGGTTAGGGGATAAAAGAAAGCAAGGCAGTAATAATGAAGGGGCATAGGGAATGCCCAGCAGGAGAGGGAGGAAGGGGTTGGCTGGACAGGAGCTGAGGGGTCACCCACAAACAAGCCTCTTCCTTGAGGAGCCCTGGCCTGTGGGGTAAGCAGGCAGCTCCAGCCCAGCACTACCAGGCACTCAGTCCATGTAGTTGACTGATCAAAGAAGGCAGACAGTGTTGGAAAAGGATAAAGTGGCCCAGACAGGATGGGATGGGCTATTGGGAAAAGCACAAGCTGGACCCCTGCTGCCCCACTGTACTGTTCCCTTATCTACAGCCCCCTTGGCTGTGGCACATTCAGGCAGACACTCCTCCAGCTCACTCTGCCCCTGTGTCCCAGCCAACCATCCTAACCACGGGTAGGCCTCCCTGCGGATCTCCTCCACATTTCCCGCTTAAGTGCTACAGGAGGCTAGGAGCAGAGGAAGACATGTCTCACCAGCTAACCCAGCAGCCCTGGGCCTGGCCTCATAATATTGCCAGGTGTTCCAATATCACAGGAAACTGTGTTAGTACAGGAAGAGAAAAGTTCTTAGAATTCTACGTACTGTTTCCACTGCCTAGGAAGGAAAACCTTTGAAACCGTGTTTACATCCCAAGGCCCGAAAGGTGGGAAAGTGCCCATAGGGTCTAAGGAAAGAAGCCCATCAACGTTGGGTATTCACACCCCAGTCCTGGGAAGCTTAGCACCACCTCTACCTGTCAGTCAGTATGTAACTTCTTTACCCCCATCCTCCCATCCTGTCAACTACATAAGTCTTCAGAACAAAGGACTCGCTCTCCTGGCACCCTTGGCCCTCTGACAATCATGCCTCTGGCCACACAAGGGCAAGTTTGCCACCTGGCATTTGGCCACCCTTGTTTTTGCTCTCCCATTCTTAATAAATTTGGCATACATGCTATTAGGCTTGCTGATCTGTAATTCTTTACTGCATCGAAGAGAAGAATCAGGGTTTCTCCGACAACAGGAGCAGTACCATGGCCAATGCTGAAACAAGAGCAGGCCAGGCCTTCTGTCTGACCCAGCTGGGCCTTCATGGTCACAAGTGAGACCCCTTCAATGTCTCCTGCTCCAGGGAGACACCCACACTCTCCCCAGGACTTCTCGTGGGCATCTGAGATACTAGAGCATCCTGTGGGCCCTGCCAGCTCTTCTCAAAACCATAGCTCCACCCCCTCCTGCCCATAGGCAGGATCCTGTGCCCCAAGGAAAGACGTCTTCTAACCAAAAATCACACATTAGCAGCAGGCATTTGAGAGCACAAATCCAAAGACCACAGAAAAGCCATCTAGGGACAGGGAGCTAAGGGGACATTTGTCCTGGAAGGAATGTTGACCACCAGGGCTCCTTTGCTTCTTGGGGACTTTCTTTAAATGGAACACTATTTTACATGTTCTTTTATGTGGCTTTTACTTGGCAGTGCATTTGTGCTATTCACCCATTGTTCCATGTAGTTTCAAATTGTACATTTTTGCTAGTGTTTAGAATTCTATTCTATGGACCTACTACTTTTTTTATTTACTTTCATTTTGTAACTACTTCTGGGTAGTTTCCAGTTTTTGCCTGCTCCTAAAGTGCTGCTATGAACATTCCAGTACCTGTCTTATGGACACAAGTATCCATTTCTATGGTTAAACACTTGGGGTTGGAATTGCTGGGTCATAAAGCAGGCGTATGTTCAACTTCAAAAGGCTCTCAGGTGATGTTCAACCCCCAGCCAGTGTTATGAAACCACTGGATGAAGCCTGCCTTACCCCCTCGTTTGTTTGTGGTTTCTGGTCTCCAAGGCCAATCCTTTTCTACCTGGGCTCTGGACCCAGAGCCCTGACCTTCTGTGCCTTTAGCCTGCCCCTCTGGAGTTTCAGGAACATCCTTGGTGAGACATGGAATCGAATTGTTAATAGAGATTTCCTCCATCTGTTGCTGAGTGTAAGGGGTGGGGCTCAGGGAGGTGGGGGCCACAGCTGGGTCCTGACCCTGCTGTTCTGGTCAGCAACCCCAGCAAAGCACTCCAGGATGGGAGGTACTCAGCACAGCCAGACGTACTTCTTAGGAGCTGATCTGAGAACACCTGGGCCAGGAAGGCGCTTGGTTTCCCTTTACCATTTGTGGCACCTCTGTAACAGGGAAACGTGCTTCACAGCATCACAGCATGCCCTGAAGGACGCTTGCTATGGTGACAGAGCCATAGGTATGCTCCAGACTCAAGCCCAGCCCTTGCAAGCCAACCAGCAGCCTCTTCAGGATGACGAGACGAGCAGCCCATCAGATTCCTTTTCTAAGGAGTCCTCACTGGGAAATAGGAGATGTGGAGGAGTGCAGCCAGAGGCAGTGAATGGGAAATGCTGGCGCGGCACCTCCGGGTGCACTTGAGACTGGGTCTTGCATGAGGGCAGTGGGTGCAGAGAGGAGCTAAGCCCCCAGTGTGGAAACAGTAAAGACAGCCTGCCCTCCATGGCTACCTATTACCTTTGAAGTCTGCTTCCAGTGCCCCAGGAGTCACAGCCAGACAAGAAACTCCCACACAGTTTGCCCAAAGACCACACACCAGGGCACACATGCAATGCCATTTAGACAGGGGATGCTACTTACATTTCCCAGGTGGAGAAGGAGGCCTAGCTGGGTTCAACAACTGCTGTCAGCACAGTCATTGGCAGGGCCAGGACTCTGTGGAGGTGTGCCCCACAGGATTTCAGGGGCAGGAAGGGAGAGGACTTCGAATGCTCAAATAAGTCAAACTCTGTTAGCCGAGGGGGCCCCTGGGGAGGAGGTGACCAGATCTGGCTCTTGATCTCTCATCCTCAATTCAGCTCCCATACCACAAGGGAGATGGCACTTATACATCCCCATTCCTTAGTTATACTACATCTCCGTTGTATAAGTGAGGAAACTGAGGCCCAGAGAGGCAAAGCACCTTGCTTCTGACTTCATGTCTGGAAAGCAGTGGAGCCTGAATTTAAACTGCCGTCTGGCTGAAAGTATGCACTCTTTCCAACACAGCACAGGGCTGGCGAGCTCATGGGACCTGGTCTTCTGCAGTCTCCTGTAGCTTTCCCGGCCGCATCTCTCCCTGAGAGCCCCAGTGCAGAAGGACGGGGGGACTCAGAAGGGTGGTCTCTTAGGCTGAGATGCAGGGCCCTCTGGAGAGTGGGATTCTTAGATCAGAACCCCCTCCCCCAAGCCTTTATCTCCTCTCTCAAAGAACCAAACAAACTGGGTTAGTTGCTCAGGAGGAGATGTGGGCTGGCCCAGCCTTCTTGGGGTGGCTGGATCCATTCAGAACAAGGAGCCCTTTGAGCTCCAGTGCTAATAAGAACTCCTTCTACCTACAGGGATCTCAGAAACCCTGGGTTCTCCATCCAGTGGGAGCTGGGAGGGCTGACATCAAGGCTGGCTCCTTCGTTCACTCTCAACAGCCAAGACCCTGCCTGCTACCCAGCTGCCTGTGGATGCTCGTCTGACAGGACCAGCCCTGGATAAAGGACCCCAATTTCCCTCTCCCCAGCTCCCTGACCTCCCACCCACGCTCCGGCTCTCTCAGCACACCAGAAAGGCCTAGTTTCTCCTGATGTAATTCAGGAGCAAATGCTCAGGCTGACACCTCCCATGCACTTGGAAAGTGTATTAATGAGGTGCCCCTCCCAGGTCTGCCTGGGCCCCACTTCACTAACCTGATCCTGTCCAAAATGACACCTCCCTCTTGTTCTCATCCCAAGTAGCTTTCCTCCCTGAAGCCTGGCTGGCTTATACTAGCTTATACCTATGGGGAGGGTAGACCCCTTCCTGCCTATGTCCATGCCCAATCCACTCAGCTATCTTCCTTTGCTGCACGCACTTCCTGTTTATGCGGCTGTTTCCCTACTAGACTATGCGTTTGTCTGTTGCCCTAGGGCCTCTCACAGCTTCAGGTAAACAGTAAGTGATCAATAACTGTTTATTGAGCAAACACATGCTTCCCAAGGAAAAGCCCCTCTGTGTTTGTTGGGCAGCGCAGGGTTTTAGGCCACAAATGTAAGACCTGGAGTAAGAGCATCTCACTCAAGTTTGCTTCTGGTTTCCCCTGACCCTCTGGGTGGCCCCCAGTCTTCTCCCTCTGAGTTTGCTCCTCCTTGACCTGCAGATCATCAGGGCGGCAGTGAGGATCTGAGAGGTCATGGCCCAGTCCTGCAGAGGCAGCCAGTTCTCACAGCCTTGTTCATCGAGCCGCCCCCATCCCAGCCAGCACCACTGAGAGCTGAGTTGGCCCCAAGTCATCATGTCCCTTGAAAGGGTGCCTTGAGGTACAGCTCCTCAAGGAAAGTAGATGGAGGCACCACTAGGCCCCCCACTGCACCTAAAAAGCTTCATATGTATCCTGCACAAATGAATCTTCTGCCAAGGACTCTAGCCAGAGAGAGCGTCTGGGAGCAGAGCCCTTCCCTACACTGGGACCGCACCCAGTGACCTCCTCCCACCCCTCTGGAGCCCAGAGGCACTCCCACAGCTCCGGCCCAGCCACACCCAGGATACCACCTTCTCTTCTCCTCCCTCCACCAAAAGTTCTAGGCCAGCTATCGCTGCTCCCTTTCTGGCCTTCAGAGATAAAACAGTCACCAGGGACACAGGTAGGATAAACAGTGGAAATGCTGAAACCCAGGCGCTTTGCCTATGGGAACACCCAGGATTTCCTAGGAAGCCCAGGCCACACCGTGGAGCAGGCAGTTCTGCCGAGAGCTCTGCCTGTCCCTGAAGCAGCATCTGTTTGAGCTGGCACCCCCAGGCCTGGTCACAGACCACTTTTTCTTGGCAGGCCACTTGGGGCCTGGCCATTTTCAGACAAGAAGCTGGTCATTCAGGTCTAAAAACAGACTTGCATTCATTAAGAAACAGAACACCCTGTGCTCAGGTGGCCACCCTCTGCTGGGCCTGCTGAGGGGAGGGCTCACAGACAGTCTCAGCTACTCAAACACCCCCAGTCAAGGCTGCCAGGCAGTGAGGCTACTCTTGGGACAAGTCAGCTGTGTCCATTCATGGATACCATCAAGGGCGCCCCACTCTACCTACCATATGCCCTTAGAATCAGTCTGACATTGTGGACCCACCAGGCTCTTCACAGGGCTCGGGCAGATGGGAGGGTCCTCAGGGTCCCGAATAGCCTGAGTGTGGGTACAGGATGATGGGAGGTGAGCCTGGAAGAGGGAAGGGCACTGGTGAGGAGCTTTGGTGAAGCTTCTCTCCCTTTCAGGGCCACAGTTACTTCTCTGCAACAAGTCAAGAAACTCAGCCCAAGAGGGGAAGCAAATGCCTCCGAGGAAAACAGACGAGAGCCTGGCACTGGGTGCTCAGCAGATGGCCACCAATCCTTTGTGGTCAGAAGAACCTCCGTCCCACAAGAGGCTGGCAGGAGCACAGCCCTGCAGGGCTGCCAGCCTCTCCGCTTTCCTCTTTCAAATGCCAACTGAAGGCCTGCTATTCACTCAACCCTGTGTGTTATGTACACTCAGGGATAAGGCAAGCTACTATCCCCAAAAAGTTACTATCCCCTGGTGGGAGAGGCAGACATGACACAAATATTTACATAAATCAATACATAATTATAGCTGTGAAATATCCTCTATGAAGGAAAAGCACAGTGTCCTAGGAGGACCTCCATCATGGAGGCCTAACTCAGCCATGGAGAGCTGGGAAGACTTCTGTGAAGCAGCAGCATTTGAGCTGATAACCAACAGATGCTAATCAAATGGGGTTAGGGGTGGTTGGAGACAGTTGGAGAGGGGTTATTGTAGAGAGACTATAATGTGCAAAGGTCCTGCAGCCAGAAGTGTGTGGCATTTATGAGAACACAAACAGAACCTTTGTGTCTGGAGGATAGAAATGAATAGTGAAGTGGTGAGCAATGAGGCTGGAGAGTTTTGCAGGGCTAAATCGGGCAGGGCCCTGTGGGCCCCAGTAAGGGTTTTCATCAATATTAAGCAATGGGGAACCAATGAAGGAATTTAAGCAGGGAAATACACTATCAATTTTGTATGTTAGAGAGATGACTCTGATACACAGATGTGCTTCAAAGGAAACCAAAGGCAGTGGAGCAGGGGGAGTAGAGGGTGAATATTGGTAAAATAGGAACAACCTTATGTTTGCGGTTATTGTACCTGGATGATGGATACATGGGGGTCCATCCCACTACTATCTCTGCTTCTGGATGTTTAAAATTTTCCATGGAGACAGATCAGTTAGGAGACTATTCCAGCAGAGAAACAGTCTCATAGTTGGTGGCAGGGATGATAGAGGGTTAGAGGGGGATTCATGATTTATATCTCCAAACAGAACCAACCTGACTTGGTGATCAATTAGATATGGGGCACAAGGAAAATAATATCGAACATGACCACTGATTTCTGGTTTAATCCAGTAGGATACTGCTCTGTTTTGCTGAGGCTAACAGGGGGAAATGTATTGGAAAAAGAATGTCTTTGAAGGAGACAATCATGAGTTCAGTCTTGAACGTGTGTGAGAAACACTGAAGTGGAGGTGTCAGTTATATATGGGTTAAAAAGCTCAGAAAGAAAGGTCCAAGCTGGAGGGATTACCTTCTGAGTTATTTGGCCCATGGTGGTATGGAAGCTAGGAAGATACCCTAGGGAAAGTGGAAGCATAAAGAGAAGCTATCAACAAGAGTGCCAAGACCAATTCCATGAGGGGAAAAAATAGTCTTTTCAACAAATATGCTGGGACAACTGGTTATGCACAGGCAGAATAATTAAGTTGGATCCCTATCTCACACCATATGCAAAAATTAACTTCAGAAAGCCAGAGATAAAACTATTAAACTCTTAGAAGAAAACGGAGATATAAATCTTTATGACCTTCAATGTTTTCTTAAAATATCAAAACCCAAAAAAACAATACAAAATCGATAAATTCAACTTCATCAAATTTAGAAACTTTTGTGCTACTGCTGGTATCATTAAGAAAGGGAAAAGAAAATCCACAGATGGGAGAAAATAACTGCAAATCAAGTATCTGATAAGAGACTAGTATACAGAATAAACAAAGAACTCTCACAACCTTGAAGATATTATATATATATATATATATATATATATATATATACACTAAGTGAAATATACCAGTCATGAAAGATGAACACTGTATGATCCCACTTACATGAACTATCAAATTCATAGAAACAGAAAGTAGAATGGTGGTTGCCAGGGGTTGGGGGAGGGGAATATGAAGAGTTATTTAAAGAGTATTGAGTTTCAGTTTTTCAAGATGAAAAAGTTCTGGATTACACAACAATATAAATATACTTGACACTACTGAACTATACAAATCAACACAGAAATGGTTAAGATAGTAGTTCTTATGTTATGCATTTTTCTTAACCACAATTTAAAACTTTTAAAAAAGAGACTCTTAAAACTGAACAATAAAAAGACAAATAATCCAACTATAATGGACAAATGATCGAATAGTCATTTTTCTAAAGAAGATATCAAAGACCAATAACTACATGAAGAAACGCTCAACATAATTAGTTATTAGGAAAATGAAAATCAAAACCACAATGAGATACTACTTTACACCCACGAGGAGACTATAATCAATACCAGGTGTTGGTGGGTATGTGGAGAAACTGGAACCCTCATACATTGCTAGACAGGTGCTTTGGAGAACAGTTTGGTGGTTTCTCAAATGGTTAAACACCAAGTTACTGTGTGACCCTGCAATTCCACTTCTAGGTTTATACCTCAGAGAACTGAATACATGTCCATATAAAATTTTGTACAAGAATGCTTACAGCATCATGATTATTATTATAATAGCCCAAAAATGTAAGCCCCAATATCCATTAACCAATGAATGGATCAACAAAATGTGAGTTATCCATACAATGGAATATTATTCAGCCATTAAAAAAACCATGAAGTACTGATATCTGCTACAACATGAATGAACCTTAAAAACATGCTAAGTGAAGGAAGCCAGTCACAAAATACCACATATTTTGTGACGCCAGGCACAGGAAATATCCAGAATTGGCAAACCTATAGAGATAGAAGGTAGATTATGAGTTGCCAGGGGCTGAGGGGAGGGGAACATGGGAAGTGAAGGGTGGACATAGGGCTTCCTTTGGGATGATGAAACTGTTCAGGAATTAGTGATGATGGTTGCATAACTTTGCTAATATACTGAAAGTCACTACATTGCATGTATTAAAAGGGTAAATTTTGCCCTGGTTGGTGTGGCTCAGTGGATAGAGGGCCAGCCTACAAACCAAAAGATGACTGGTGTGATTTCCAATCAGGGCTGGATTGCTGGCTGGGTCCCCAGATGGGGATGTGCGAGAGTCAACCGATAGGTGTATCTTTCACAAATGAGTATTTTTCTCCCCTTCTTTCTCCCTCCCTTCACCTCTCTTTAAAAATAAATAAATACTTTTTTTTAAGGGTGAATTTTATGGTATGTGAATTGTGCTGTTGTCCTTCGGTATACAAGGGGGTTGTTTCAGGCCCCGCCCCCCCACATCCCAGTGGCTAGCCAAAATTCTGGGGTGCTCAAGTCCCTTACATTAAATGGCGTTGTATTGTAGGGCACCTATACTAGCATATAGGCTACAGCAAGGTTCGCCTAAGTATCCTCACTTCACTCACGGGGATTCCCCACCCACCTCCGAATATTTTCGACCCCTGGTTAAGTGAATCCAGGGATGAGAAGCCGAGGACACACCGAGGGCTCGCTGTACCTCCGGGAGGAGAGGGCTGGGGACAGAAGCCTGGGACCTCCAGACCTTAGAGACCGTGTGAAGGAGGAAGAGGAGTCCTGTAAGGAGCCGGGGGCAGGGGAGCAAGAGGTAGAAAGAAAATCAGGTGTACAAGCTGTTGTGAAACCCCCAAGGAGGGTTTCAGAAAGGAGGAACGAGAAGGCGGTGCAGTTTGCTGAGAGGCCCAGGAGGAGGGGCTGAAAGGCACAGTCCAGACGAGGTGCTCCAGGCGGCTCCGCCTTCCTTCTTCCCCGCCCACCCGCGACCATATCCAGGCAGGTGAGACCCGGCCTGCGACCGCAGGAGAGGATGCTGTTCATCCCAGCTGAAAACTCGGGTCACCAGCTCAGCGTCCCACCAGCCCTGCGTTCGGCTTTTTTCCGGGTGAAACCAGAGACACGGGAGCCGGAGGAGAGCCAGTGTTTGTGCCCTTCTGACTGCCTGAGGGGCACGTTACCCCTCGAGAGGGTCGGGAGGGAGAATTGCCCTCAGCCTATTCTTGCCCTCAGCCCCATCGCCCGGGCGACCCTTCCTCAGCCACCCTCCCCTTCCGCTCTTCCACCCCAGGGGCCGAGCTGCTCCAACCCTCCAACTGCAAGACCTGTTTCCGCGCCGAGAGGGCCGCCCCGCCCCGAATTCCCGCCCCGCTCCCGCCCCCTCGGCGGGGGAAGCCGGGGTCCTCAGGCGAGGGAGCAAAAGCTGCGGCCGCCTGGTGGCGCGGTAGGGGTTTCCTCCGCGCGCCCGTACCTCCTGGGGCCCAGCCAAGCAGCCCGCGCCCCATCCAGGAACCCGTGTTGGGTGGGTGCCCAGTACCAAACCCCGCCACGGGCTCGGATTTGAGGCGTCCCAGGCAGGCCCGGCCCCCGCCCTGGCGCGGGCTTCCGCCAGCTCTGCTGCCCCAAGCGTTGCTCTGGCTAAGGGTTCAGATTCCTGAGCAATGACCTGTAAGAGTTTTAAGCAGCTTGCCGAGACCTTTTCCTGTAGGGAGAACCCCAGATGGTCTAAATGATGAAAAAAAAAAAAAAAACCCTTAGGAATGTCTGCTTTCCACCATTATTCAACATTGTTCTGGCGATTCTAGCCATCGCACAAAGACAAGAAAAATAAATAAAAGGTTTAGATACTAAAACAATGCTTATTATTTGAAAGATGGTATAAACTACCCGCAGGACATATAAACAATTGAGAAAACATAACAAAGTGGCCCAGATATTCTTATATTTGGGCAGTAGTCTAGGCAAAGCTGCAATTGGAATAGAAACATAAACTTATGGAGTAAATTGTTACTTGCTTACAAGATCAACGTAAAAATCAGTAGTTTCTCTGTAGGCCTGCAATAAAGAGTTGTAAAATATATTTGGGGGAATGACACATATAAGGTATCCAATAATAAATATGTTAAGTGCAAAAAAAAAAATACAACAAGAAAACCACAAAAAAATTAAAAGACATAAAGACGAGTAAATGGAAAGAAACTCTATCCTTGAGTGGGAAGATTCAAAATTTTCAAGAAGCAAATATATCCCCAATTATTTTTAATCCTCATGGGAGGACATGCTCACTGATCTTACGGGAAGCGAGGGAGAAAGAGAGGGAGAGAAACATCCATGTGAGAGAGAAATATGGATTGGAGTCCATTCATGGGCACCACAACCAGGAACCAAACTCCAACCCAGGCATGTGCCCCCAACTGGGAGTCCAACCTAAACCTTCAGTTTGCCGAATGATGCCTCACCAACTGAGCCACACCAGCCAGGACATATCAGCACTTGGGTGAGGATTTTAAAAAATAATAGATCGATAGAACATAAGTCCAGAATATGATCTATGGATATTCATTTCACAGAATTTAGTATATTATTAAGAAGTTATTTCAAATAACTAAGAGAACAATGGATTATTCAATAAGTGGTACTGGCTACTTCACACCATTCACACAAACAAATTCCAGGTAGATTAAATATCCAAATATTTTCTACATCAATAAAAATCTAAACTACCTGGCTGGTGGCTCAGTGGATAGGCACCAGTCTGTGAACCCAAAGGTCGATGGTTCCATTCCCAGTCAGGGCACATAACCAGGTTGCAAGCCAGGTCTCCAGCCAGGTCCGTGGCTGGAGGCCGGTGAAAGGCAACCATATATTGATGTTTCTCTCCCTCTGTGCCTTCCTCCCTTCCCCATTCTCTAAAAATAATAAATAAAATATTTTTTAAATAAAATAAAATGGAGATTATTAAAACATCAGGAAAGGTCTAAGCAAAATATAAAACCTAGAACACATGAAAGAAAAAAAATAGTCACATTAAAATTTAAAAACCTTTGTATATCAAAATTTAAACTGATGAAGAATTGTTATTTTTTAACATATTATCTCATCCAAGTCAATAAGAAAAAGGTAAACAATCTAATAGAAAAGTGAGTGAAGAATATGAATAGGCCAGTAACAAAAGAAGAAATCTCTCTTGCCTACCTTGGTCATAAACATTTAAAAAATTATAGTGCTCACCATTACCAAGAATATGGAAAATAAGCATTCCTTATACCCCTCGAAGAGACTAAAAACCAAGTTAACCATTCTAACATATATTAAGTGCCTTAAGAAATACAAGTCCAGGCCCTGGCTGGTCGTTCAGTGGAAAGATGCCAGCCTATAAACCCAAAGGTTGCTGGTTCGATTCCCAGCCAGGGCACATAACCAGTTTGCAAGCCAGGTTCCATAGCTAGAGGCAGGTGAAAGGCAACCATACATTGATGTCTGTCTGTCTGTCTGTCTGTCTCTGCCTTTCTCCCTTCCCTTATCTCTGGAAATATAAATAAAATCTTTAAAAAAAGAAAGAAATACAAGTTGAGCCCTGGCTGGTAGCACAATGGATAAGGTGCCAGCCTGGGAACCCAAAAGTCACTGGTTCAATTCCCCAGCCAGAGCACATAACCAGGTAGCAAGCCAGGTCTCCAGCCAGGTCCGTGTATGGTTATGAGGGGCAACCATACATTCATTTTTCTCTCCCTCTCTTCCTCTCTTCCTTCCTCTCTCTCTGGAAATAATTTTTTAAATCTTTTAAAAAATAAAAAAGAAAGAAAGAAATACAAGTCCACCCTGGCTGGTGTGGCTCAGTAGATTGAGCACTGGCTTGTGAACCCAAGTGTCGCTGGTTCAGTTCCTAGTGAAGGCACATACCCAGGTTGCAAGCCAGATCTCCAGCCAGGTCCCCAGCTGAAGGCAGGTGAAAAATAATGAATAAAATCTTTAAAAAGGAAAAAGAAAAAAGATATACAAGTCCTTTGACCCAACAACTTCATTTCACAGAACTTGATATAATAAAATGAATGGAGAAGTAGAAAAATATGTATATTCATATGGAGAAGTAGAAAAATATGTATATTCATATGGTTAACAATTTTGGGAGAAAACGGAGAAATACCAAAGTAATATTTTAGCAACATAGTAGATTCCTATGCAATTGACTCAAAGAATGGACTATAGCTGTATATGCTAACATGAAAATAGTCCAAAATGTGTTCTTTAGTGAAAAGTAGGTACAAATTAGTAAGATATATAACCTATTTATAAAATTTAAAAGCTTTACTTAAGAGTGCCTATAAAACAATAGGCACTCAGAGAGCAGTGTGGAGTAATTGTCACTGTGTAATTTCCATTCTGTTTGAACTTATTATAATAGGCATACAATCCTAAAATCAGCAAAAAACAATAAAGATATTTAAAAATAAATAATTTTTTTTTTTTTTTTTTACTTATTAAATTTCAAAGGCTTAAAAGTTTAATAATATTGCCTTGGCTGCTGTGGCTCAATGGACTGAGCACTGGCCTGTGAACCCAAGTGTTGCTAGTTCAATTCCCAGTCAGGGCACATACCCAGGTTGCAAGCCAGGTCTCCAGCCAGGTCCCCAGCTGGAGGCTGGTGAAAGGCAACCAACCATACACTGATGTTTCTCTACATTTCTTCCTCCCCACCTTTCACTGTCTTTAAAAATACTTTAAAAGTTTAGTAATATCTACTGTTGGTCAACATGTTGCTGAATGGGCAGTCTCACATACTCCTATGTGTCGGGCAAGGTGAAAAAGGTAAATATATTTTATATGTAGATACCCATCAGACTCAAAAATTCCACTTCTAACAATTTATTCTTAGAAATTAACTGGACACAAATTTAAATGTGTAAGAATGTTCACTAAAGTATAGTTAGAAGAGAGAAAAGTAATAAGCCATAAATGAATCATGGTTTATTCATAGAATAAAAGGCTATGTAACTATTAAAATAATATTTATCAAGTTATTTATTAAAACTTATTTATTAAAAATAAGTCTGTTGGCCCTGGCTGGTGCCACAGTGGATAAGGTGCTGGCCTGCCAACCCAAAGGTCACTGGTTCAATTCTCAGCCAGGGCACATAACCAGGTTGCAAGCCAGGTCTGCAGCCAGGTCCATGGCTGGAGGCAGGTGAAAGGCAACCATACATTGATATCTCTCCCTCTGCCTCTCTCCCTTCCCCTTTCTCTAAAAATAATAAATAAAATCTTTTTTAAAAGTCTGTTAACATGGAAAGATAGCATTATATAACACTAGAAAAAGCATTATATAGAACAGCATGCATGATTAAAATATATGTGGGAAGAACACTCACCAAAATTCTAACAGTATTTTTTCCCTGAATTAGGGTTGTAGGTGTTTATTTGTTTTCTTCTTTATACTTTCCCATATACTTTGCTTTAATTTTATGACCACAACAAACAATTTTAATTTGGAGAAAATAATTCAAAGGAAGAAGAAGGATACAGCAAGAAAAAAGAAAAAAAAAAAAAAACTTATCCCCAGGGCACAGCAATATTAACTAATATATATATCAAGTTCCAAGAACCTCATTCCTCTTACATGGAAACTCTGAGAATATAAAAGAAAAAGAAACCTTGATTTTAAAAGTGAACTTTGCCAGATCCTCACATGTAATAAAACTGCACAAAATTAAACACACATACACACACTAGTGCATGGAAAACTGGTGAAGTCTGAACAATGTCAATGAATTATATCAATGTCAATTTCCTGGTTGTGCTATTATATTATTGTTATGAAGGGTGTTACCACTGGGAGAAACTAGATGAAAAGCACATGAAATCTTTGTATTATTTTATACAATTACATGTGAATCTACAATTATCTAAAAAAAAAAGCATATTTTTATTAGTTTATTTTTTTTAAGATTTATTATTTTCAGAGAGAGGGGAAGGGAGAGAGGCAGAGAAGGAGACATCAAAGTATGGTTGCCTTTTTCACCTGCCTCCAGCTACAGACCTGGCTGGAGACCTGGCTTGCAACCTGGTTATGTGCCCTGGCTGGGAATGGAACCAGCGACCTTTGGGTTCTTGGGCCAATAAAAAGCATATTTTAAAAAAATGAACTTAGCACCTTGAAAAGGAAAACAGATCAAACTTTTCTTCGAGCCAGGGCTAAGTTGTAAGAGTCCTGGTCTCAGATTCTCAAAGCTGGAGGCACTGCAGGGAAACTAACTAATGGTGACTAGGCCATTCCACAGTCTGAAAACTTTCAAGTGGGCCAGACATGACTATAGAGATAAAGAAAGGGAGGCTCAGACCAATAGTAGCTCAGCATTAATTTGTGGAGCAGGGATGTGTGACCAGATCTTTCTGAAAGCTCAGGCTTTTCCTATTGTTATATCACAATGACTACACCAGAGAAAGATTTAAAGGCAAAAGAAACAAAACTACTTGTTCACTGTTATCCATATCAAGGAACTTGGTGTAAGGAAATAAATATTCAAGTGGGTGAAAAAAATAAAGATAGAATTGTAATTGGGCACAATTAATTTGAAAGGATGTGCCCACATGTCAATATTATCCATCACAATATGTCATTGCAGCCCTCATTTTAGAACATTCTTTCCAATATCCAAATGGACCTCGCTCTATCTAGTGATCTTCCACTCATGAACAAATCTTTGTCACCATGTTCCTTCCTTGATAAAATTAGATCTCCACTGTTAGTGTGACCAGTGCAGAGTCTGGGCCACGGCCAATCATAATCTCTCTTCTCCTGGGTCTGATATCGAAAGAACCTATAGCCTTCTGCTTTTACATAGAGCCGGCTGGTTATTTCTGGTCCTCCCAAGTCCTCCTCCCTTTTTATGCACCACAGTTAAGAGCTTAATAGACCCCAGAGTTCAGGCAAGGGTTGCAGGGGTGGGTCTGTGAACTTCAGAAACTTTGGGCAAAATTGTTGTGTCTGAAAAAAAGGGCATGTTTCTGGAAAGGGAGCATTTCACTCTTGTTAGATTTTAAATGTAGCCTATGATTCCCAAAATGATAGGAAATACAACTTTAATTAGATCAACAACAGAATGGATGTAGATTATACATTCCAAAACTGGTTAGTGTATAAAAAATAAATACTTGGCTAGTAATAAACACCCTTGGTGCTTAGATTGTGGTCTCTAAATACCATTTCCTACTAAACGAAACCTGCACTCCTTGGAGAAATGGAAATTCAACATTTGGGCTAGGAAATGTACAAATGAGCATGAAATATCGAATTATGCAAGGAAGTCATCAAAGACTTAAGTCATGGCACAAGAACTCAGGAGACTTTGAAGATGGGAAAGATGGGACAATTTGCGTATCAATAAGAATAATGTCTACAAGGGACTGAAACACATCAAATTTGTTTAAATCCATGATATTATAATAATACAAAAATGACTCATTGGTCACCTTTGGTAAGTACTAGGGACCCATTTCATTATTTTGAACAATTGTAAATAAAAAGGAAGAGTTAAGTTTAAGTTCTGCTTTCCTGGTACTAGGTATACCTCAGGGTAACCAAATAGTTGAAAGGGAAACATTCCTTTTTATGGATAGATTCAAGCTAATAAATGATGAAAGAGTGACAAAATTAGAGCAATGCCATTTTACAATCCCTAATGAAATAATCAACAATGGCTGCTAACATCCTCCAAATAGAAGTAATCACATGTTTTTCCTCAAGTGCTTAATACCTCTTGAATCTAAGCAACTTCTAGATTCCTATATTTATAGGAAATATAGGAATCAGAGGAATATTTTAAACAACAGCAACAAACTGGGCAATGATCTAGGACAATTAATCCCATTTCTTAAACAAATAAATTGTAACAACAACAAAGGAATGGAAGGGGAACCTATAGCTTACAAAAGATTACAGAGAAATATATATACAGATTTGATGTGTCAACCAACTGTGAAACCTCATTTGTATCCTTACTGAAATAAATAAGTAGTACAAAAACATTTATGAGATGATGAGGGAACTTTAAATGATTACTAGATATGTGGTGACTTTAAGGAGTTACTATTATTTTTTAGGTGTGAAAATAGTATTGTAGTTATATATTTTTTAACATAAACATCTTTCAACTTGTTTGGTAATCAAAGTAACCAAGTATGGCCCTGGCTGGTGGCACAGTGGATAAGGCACCAGCCTGCAAACCCAAAGGTTGCTGGTTCGATTCCCCAGTCAGGGCACATAACCAGGTTGCAAGCCAGGTCCAAAACTGGAGGCAGGTGAAAGGCAACCATATATTGATGTCTCTCTCCCTCTCTTCCTTCCCCTCTCTCTAAAAATAGTGAATTGAATCTTAAAAATGAAGAAGAAGAAGAAGAAGCAGCAGCAGCAGCAGTCCAGTATTAAGGTCAATTCTGAGGTATTGTGGCTGGGTTGTATTAAAATAAAATTTTGAGTAATCCTTCAAAATTTGAAACTCAAAACTTATTTCAAAATATTACTTTGTGTGGCCCTGGTGATTATGGGCAAATTTCAAGTAATTTGATTAATGTTAACATGTGTTTTTTCTATAGATGAGAGAGAAAACCATTCTTATAACCAGTCACAGTTGTATGCTCAGGCTTACCATCCACAGTGCTTCTCTGACCCTAAGTCAGATAAAAAAAAATAAAGGGGGTACCAACAGAATGAAATACCAGTAGGATTCTAACAATTCTTTAATATGTGCCATGTCAGCACATTAGGAGGAAAAGCAGTTCATGTTTGATTTGAACTAATTTTTACTTTTTTTTTTAAGATTGTATTTATTATATTTAGAGAGAGGGGAAGGGAGAGAGGGGGAGAGAGAGAGAGAGACATCAATGTATGGTTGCCTTTCACCTGCCTCCAGCCACAGACCTGGCTGGAGACCTGGCTTGCAACCTGGTATGTGCCCTGCCTGGGAATTGAGCCACCGACCTTTGGGTTAACAGGCCGGCACCTTATCCACTGTGCCACTAGCCAGGGCTCTGAACTAATTCTTGGTTTTTTTTTTGTTTTTTTTTTTTTTTTTATTGTTGTTGTATTACATCCATCCCCTTTTTGCTCCCCTCTGTCCCTAATTCTTTACGTGCCTTTAATTTTACATTTTTTAAAAAACAGTGCCAGCCAAAAGCAAATGTCCATTTTAAAAAATTACCAATGTGATTTTGTAGTGGATTTTAAACCTGAAGAAACACTAATTTAGGACAAAAACTTGGATTAACCTTCATAAGTTACTAAAACATTCCAGGCTAAATTATGACCATTTCTAGACTAATAAAAACATGCAGTTGCAGTGGGGAGAAAGGAGGAACTAGTTTGCCCTGTACAGGCTGATTTTCTGAGAAATAACACCTTCCTTCTGGGATCTATGCAGTAACAGGCAGTTGCTCCTTGGGGATACAATTCCTTTTGAATTACACAGAAAGCTCCTTACCCCGGGGCTTCTGCCCACCCCCTTCTCCTTTTTTGCCTACCTTAGTAAACAGCTGGGAAATTAATCAAAGCTTCAAAGGTTGATGATAAAAGGTGGTGACAGATCGATGCCCTGCAGCCCAGGTGAATAGCAGCATAGTGGCCAAGATGGACTTCATACCAAAGAATGATTTTCACTTCTCAGAAAAGGAGAAAAACAAATGATTTTCTGATGTCTGGACACAGACACTGGATACCAAAGTGGAATGCTTAACTGTTCTCAAATTCAAGGGCTTTCCATAGGTAGTCATAGCAAAGAAGAAATGATGTAAAGAAATAAAATCCTTCAGACATTGAGAAACATGTTAGGTAGCAGAATCACTGAATGAGCACATGGAGACGGGCTTTAGGGGGTCCACAGTCCCATCACCTTACTGGGTGGGTAGAGGAGACACCCTTTGCCCACTCTCCTACAACTCTGAATGTCTGTGCTCTGAAAGAAGCTGGACTTCAGAGCCAGCTGGAGGTGTACATGGGGTAAAGCAGGCCCAGGGAAATCTGACTTGCCTTCAGTCACAGCAGAACAAGAACGGCATTAGGCTGAGAACTCACTTTTGATTCCCTGAACAAGGCTCTTCACATTGATCTGATAAATATGGCATGCGGCATTCAAGGACCAAAGCCACAGCTTAACCAGGTTAAGGACTGGGTGGAGCCACCCAGACAGGAGGGTAGAAAAGCTTTAGGGAGGCTGGTTGCCATAAAGCCATATTGAGTACTGTGCACCTCAGCCTCAGGGGAATCCTAGGTGGATGAATTGACACACTGACACACAGGTCTTTCTGGTCTGCATTAAGGCTTTGAGGACTTACTTGAGCTATATATATACATACATATATATATATATGTATATATATATATATATATATAATTTAAAAGCAACTAGTAACATCAAGGCATGGATAGGGTCTGGCCTTTCCCCTCTAGGCTATTCAGAACATTCTCTCAAAGGCAAGTCAGGAAGGAGAACTTTGATTTGTCTCCAGCAGAAACTCCCCCAGAAGCTCAGTGCCAGTCCCTGTCAGCTTCACTCTCTAGACCGCCCATTTGCCCCAGAGAAATTCACTGCTTTACTGGCCCTGTCAAACTGCAACCTCACACCTGAGCATGTCTGTCAGCATGGACTGGATCCAGCCAGTGTGATTAGGGAACTGTGGAGGGGGCATATTGGCTCCCACTCCACTGCAGAATGGGAGGGGCACCCTCTATGCACCTCTCCTTGCAACTCCAGAAGTGTTTGCTCTGAAAGGAGCTTCACAGCCAGCTGGAGGTATACGTGGAGCAGACATTACAAAAGTTCAGGGTACTCTATGTCTAGGAGCCCAATCCCTGCAAGGATGGCACCTTTAAACAGTCACAGGGTGAGGGCAGCAGAGTGGGGAAGAAAAAGGTAGGGCAGCTAGGTAGGGCCCCACCAGCTTCTTTGAGGACAGGATAGAGGGAGCCCTGAAGCATTCACAGATCCAAATACCTGCGTGGAGTGAGCACAGGACTCACATTCATGCCTCCAGCCCCAGTGCTAGAGGACACGGGGTGCCAGGCTGCCCTCCAGAGCTCGGACAGTGGCTCCTGGGACCTGAACAAGGGCAGGAACTCACAGCCTCATCTAATGGCTCTGTCTTCCCCAAATAATCCCACCCAACAAAGTCCCAAGACCTCAAGGGGCAGAGGCTATAATTCTCACAGTCACCTGAAACACCACCTCCTGCCTGCCCCTGCCTCCTCACCCCTATCCCAGTTGTGAGAACTTTTCTTCCTCCCAGGAAGACTTTGGATCAGATCTCGAGGCTGAGATGAGAGACCGGCCCCAGCCCGCCCGACAGGGGCGGGCCTGACACTAGGGTGCGGCCCAGTCAAGCCAGGACAGATCCACGCTGCCTCCTGGGCACCCGCGTGCCGCTACAATTGCAGACCTGGTTGGGAGGGCAGATAGGCTGACATCCCCACCAAGGGGGCAGCAGGAAAGCACCACCCTTTGGATGAGGAGCAGTCAGGGCTGGGGGTCGACGTGGCTGGGGGATGAATGAATGGTGATGGTGGCAGAAGGTGGTGGTGGTGGGCTAGGGGAGGTGTCCGAAGGGGTGCCCCGATACTGCCCAAATGTCCCTCATCCCCATGTCCAGACCCCTCTCGTGGAGCAGGCAGCTGGGACAACGTGCCCAGGAGCAAATACCCCGAAGCTGGCGGAGCACCAGGATCTGCGAGGCACAGCGCTGGAGCCAAGCCTGCATTTTGGTGGCCGGGAGGTGCCTGCCCTCCGGGCAGTAGGCACCAGGCTCAACGGCCCTGCCCCAACCCTCGCGGGGACCCCGAGCCCTGCAGAAGGAATTCAGCCCCTTACCTGCCCACCTCGGTCGCTTCACCCCTGCTCGGAGCGGTCATCGCTGCGCCTCCAGCGAGCGTCTGGGTACCCGGCGGCCAGACCTGGCGCCGGCCCGCCCCGCCCCGCCCGCCAGAGGGCCCGCCTCCTCCCACCCATTGGCTTCCCGCGGGACGGGCCGGCCCATCGGCGGTCTAGCCCACTCTCCGGACTGAAGCGCCGCAGTTCCTAGCTCCTTGGTCTGCCTGGTGCCCTCCACAGTGAGGGTCTCAGGCCACCCGGACGTGCTTCCTTTTCAGCCTCCCCATCTCGGAGCTCGGGGTTCTGCAGTAACCAACCCCAGACCTCCCCCAAACTCCCCAACACTGAACTCCAGGGTAGCTTTCAACTTCTCTCCACATCAATTAGTGAGGGCCCCAGTAGGGAGCACCAGAGGCAGCTGACAAAACAGGGAGCCAGAATGCTGTCACGCAATTGTTCCAGAGTTGGAAACTTCAGTGTCGCCTAGGCAAAAAAAGCTTTCAAAGGAGCCTGACTAGGACTGAAGATAGCCAGATCACGAGCGGGGAAGCTTGTACGGAAGTGTTACTAAGGTCAGTGGTGCTGGTGGGGGGTGAACTATGAACTGGGCCTTGAGAATGGGACCACATTCAGAGTTCCCCAATTATTTTTGGCCTGCAGGCCTCTCCCTCCTACCAGGTAGGGTTTAGCCCTTGGGAATGTTCAGGAGGAAGGTACACACCAGATTCAGTTCTGTTCCCAAAACTCTCCCACCTCCTTGATCCAGTTGCACCACGTAGGGCATTGGCAACCAGGAGGGGCATAAATGGAGCCCAGGTCTGAAATTGTTCTGGGAACTGGAAGCCAAAGCTGGTCACATCCTAGAGTTCCCAGCAGGTGCCTCTCTACTACACGAAGGTGTAAGAGTGCAGGGCAAGGGCCACTTCACTCGTTTATCCACTGGAACAGAGGAAAGGGCCCCTTTCACTGTCCTCTCATCTTTGATTCACATAAGCCATTAAAATGTCCTCAGCTGCAGCTTTTACACAGCTGGCACACCTCCCCAAGTCCTGAGGTGGGCAACTTATGCAACACAGTCAGCAGCTGCCTCCCCAGCACTTCTGCACCATGCAGACAGGATGATAGGTGGCCTGAGCTGGTTGGGGCCCCTAACAGGAGCCTTGAGGCTCCAGCCCTTTTCACCCGACTCAGAGAGGCAGGTATCACCCCTCCCCACCAATTAGAAGAGAGGCAATAGGTACTTTCAGCTGCTGTTTATTGACACACAGGTAGGCTCTATAGCAACAGGCCTGGAGGCAGCTGCGGGAGTGGGAAGAGTGAAGGTCGGGTTGGAGTGTTCATCTGCAGCGACAGCTGAGTAGAGTGCAGGAACAGAAGTGCACAAGGTGGGAGTGGGGAAGGCTGTCGGGGTTGGAGAAGCAAGTGAAGGCCAGGGCCAGAGTCTGCTGAAACCGGAACCTTGCCCTCTAGCTAGCTGTCTCCTGACCCCAGGCCAGGCTTGGGGGTCCTCTCAGTGTACATTTCTACAGGAACCAGACTGCATGAAGAGGGAGAGGCAGGAGCTATTGCCCACTATGTTCAGTCTGGAGCCTCCTGTCCTGCACCCCTGCCTCTCTTGCTTGGGGTGGGGTCATAAGATGGGCAGCCTGGTTTTGGGCTACCTCACCTGGGCAGGGTCTTAAAAATAACCATGTTTTACAGAGGGTTCATCTTCTTCCCTGGTGTCCCAGCCAACCAGTGCCACACTACAGCCCTACGTGAGCACTACAAGCGTTGCTGGCCTAATGGATGGGTTGGGGAAAGGGATGGGACAGGGGCTGGAGGGGCTCTGGGGCCCATCACGGCACAGGTACTACACGCATGGTGTTGGTGAAGCCAGAGCCAGGACGCCACCCAGTCAGCACAATGACCACATCACCCTTCTTGAAGAAGCCTCGGGCCTTGCCTGAAGGAAGAAGAGAAGGGAAGCTGGTGAGTAAATGCTAAACGAGGCAGGGATGAACCTGGGACATTGCCCCACTGCCAGATACTAAGTGGGGCTGGCTATTATTTCTTTACACCACAAGGTGGCACCAGCCTCACAGCCCAGGCAAAGGGACGAGGGCAGTCCCGCGCGATTTCCTTATCACTCAGATGGAGAGTTGGCAGGAACCTTTGAACATCATTCATTTTATACCCTAAAGGGTGGAGAGCCTTGCCTAAGGTCAGCTGCTTCCTCTCATCCCATTGTATCCTATACCTACATAGGGACAAAGTCCACATCAGTATATAATTGTGTGTGCACCACCCAACAGTGCAGGAACTCTGGCCAATTTAATTAAAAACCTCAGTAATGAACAGATGCCAAAGAAGGAACAATCCTGATTATCCAGGATCCTTTGGCTTGGGTCTAGTCTGGAAGAGTGAGGAGACAGACTGGCCCGCTCAGCTCCACAACTCAAAGCCCCCTTCCTTCAAGGAAGGGGGTGGAGGAATCAGAGAGAACATTCCTGATAAGAGCAGCCAGGGCTCTTGCACCCTAAGGTCTGCATGTTCCCCTTTCCATGCTGTCCCAGACAGCCCAGTGTGCAAGCAACCCCACCCCAGGCTTTGACCTTGCTCCCAGTCGCGTACCAACATTCATGGCCAAGTTCACCCGGAGGTCCACGTCCTCAGCCCAGGCTTCCAGCACTGGGTCCTTACACACCACGGGGAAGATGCCACGGTAGAGGTGGGCCTGGCGAGCCGTCTGGTGATTACGGGTCACTGCAATAATTGGGGCACGGGGGCGGTACCTGGCCACCTGGTGAGCAGACCTGAGACATGATAAAACAGGCAAAAGACTCTTTAAACAGTGTCCATAAGCTTCCCAGGAAGACCCTCAGCGGCTTCAACAGCTTACCCTCTAATCCAACTCACTATGCTAGCCTCAGGCTCTGGCCATTTCAACATTTGCTTCCTGGGCCCTAGTGTAAGCGCCAGGAACTGCCTCTCCCCATGTTTCTGGGGCAGACTCTCTTCCTGTATCCTCCACTGCACATAACTTTTCTCCCTAGCTATGTGATCCACTTCCCTCCAGCACTCTCCACAGGCCAGAGCCTCAGGATCCTACTGACCAACATGGTCAGTCTCACCCACTTTCCCCATATGGCCCATAGATGGCAGAACGCCACCTCTAAACTTTTCCATTCTGGCGCAGGGTGGCAGCCTTGGCCCAACCCCACCAGCACCACTTCTCTTGATGCCAGTAACTCCTACAAGCCAAGCAGCATGTAAGTAGCACCTGACTCTTGACATCTGCAAACAACAGGAACAGAGGCTACCCCACCCTCACCCCCACCCCCACCCTGGGAATCTACAACATAAGCCATCTTTCCTACTGCTGGGGCCTCTTCCCACTCCACACATTGCCCGGGTCTCTGAAACAGTCCCAGCATCTGAGTTCTTGTGATCCAGTCAAACCTGAGTATCTAAATGAGGGTGAGAAATCTTGGTGCTACCCAGAGGGCAGCACCCTCTGTGGAAGGCCTGCCTGTGCAGGTTCCTTTGGAGGGCAGGGGGTGGGGGGTCCCTCTGAAGCCCCAGTGCCAGAGGCTTCCTATATACTTGGCAACTGCAGGTGTATCTCAGGAGTGGGGGAAGAGCATGAAGTAGCATAACTTGCCCAGAAGGCAAGTTATGAACACATTAACAGGTGTCAGGGAAACTTAAGCCATGTTACAACAGAGAATGCCCAGTCTGGCCTCTATGCAAGACTTTCAGAAGGAAGTAACTGCTGAAGTCAGGATGGGCTAAGTGTGAAATCCCAGAAGAGTGGAGCTAAAGATAGCCAAATAGTGAAGGTTGGACCTTTCCATAAAGGTCTACTCCAATTGTTAGACCCATTTATCCAGTATCTTCTGCTAAGAGAATCTGCACAGACCTGCAGTCTGTAGGCAGCTCCCCTGCGGTCCCTCATTCAGTGCAGGGGGACTGCCACCTGGCTTGTCTCCCATGAAACCCTAGGTAGGGACGAGGAGCACACCATAAGACGGGGAGTGAAGGATGATAACTCAATGTCCAGGACTGGGAAGGGATCCTAAGTCAGTGGCCAAACATAGGCCTAAGCTTGGCTGTAAGACAACATGGTGACCTTTTCTGGGCTAGAAATCACTTGTCTTCAGAGTTCAAAGATAGAAGGATGTGCGCTAACGAAGCGGCATGTCAGTAAACAGTAGTTTTTCCCAAAATGAACTTGTAGAGCACAGTCACTGGAACAATCAAAGTTGGAGGTCTTGTACTATTTTAGGACCAGCTTTTAAACACCAAGTAATCAACTGTCTATCTGTAGTTCTTCAGTGAAGTCTCTAGTTCCTCTTGATGGTGTAACTTGCTTTGGATCCAAATGGTCCCCTTACCTTACCAGTGCTGCCTGGAGCCCTTTGAGCCCAGGGAAATGGACTCTGCCCATTCCTGGACCCCAATGGGGGCTGAAGGAGCTCCTTCCTTGCAGGGTCCAGGTGGCAGGCAGCAGCAGGGTCTTACCTTGGTTCAGTGCTAAGCATCATTCAATGCACTGCTCCCAGGACCCCCAAGGAAAGGTTCCACTGAGCAGGGCATTCCCAGGGAGTGCTGCCACCTCCTACCTGCCAGACTTGGTGAGGACGATTATGGCCCCACTGCAGCACTTGAAGGAGGCCTCCACGGCGCCCACGGCGGCAGCTTCTGTGGGGTCGCTGGTAATGGGCGCCAGGCGGCGGAGTTCCTCAAATAACTGCAAGTGGTAGATGGCGGCCTCTGCCTCACGGGCAATCTAGGGGAGCAACATCCGTCCAGAGGGACGAGAAGGGGACAGAGCCTTGTCAGAGCTGTATCTCAATGGGAGAGGGAGGGGAAAAGAGTCGCACAGACAGCTGGTGAGGAACAAGTCCCTGGGTGCAAAGGCTAAGAGGAGCCCAATCACTGTATGTTCCGAGCTAAGCAAGATCAGGACTCCCAGGAATTGTCCTTCACCAGATGCCGTGACACCACTTGTGCCTACTGAGCTAATAGAACCTGTGGCTCTGCCCTGCCTTGAGCTCCCTGGCTGGCTTCCTGAAGGTGAGAAAAGAGGCTCTGAGCCCCTGGCTGTCTCCTAGAGCAGCTGCAGCAAGAGACTGGTTATCCTCTAGTGTTACCTGCCTTTCGGGCCCTACCTGCCAGACTCCGTCAGAACTATCAAAGCTGCTGCTAAACACTTATAAGAAGCCTCCACGCTGCCCATGGCCATGGCTTCCATGAGGTCTGTGGAGTGACTCGAGCCTCGTACAAGTTCTTCAAACAGCTTGCGGTGGAACATGGCTGCCTCAGCCTCCCGCGCTATCTGTGAGGTTGAGGGGAAGGGGAGGCGAGGAAGAGGAAAGGAGGAGGGAGATAAAAACACAAGAGACAACAACATGGAAAGACAGAATGGGGAATTCATCAGAGAAGGTAATCTTAGGTTAATTGGCAAAATCTGTCCTTCAGGCAGATGCAAAGAGGCAGGGTGGTACAAGTCTGCTCAGGAGTGCGGGGAGAATGTCCCATTTCCTGCTCAGCTGCTGCTGCTCCCCTTCATCAAAGGGGGCACTGGTCCTTCCATTCTGAAGGAACTTTTGAAGGGGGTGGCCTAAAGGGAGACACTATGGTGGCAGGCTCTAGCACTTTGGCACGGAAACATGCTCAGGCTGGGCCCAGGCCACACCCTGGCAGGACTTGACCACACTGCCTTATGACACAGCTTATAGGAAGGAACAGGCCCTCCCTCCTCACATGGCTGTCTGGTTCCCCAGGGCTTTCTGCCCAGCTTCCATGCACACAAGGAGCACTTGGCGTGGCAACAGGCACAGGGGTCCTACAGAGCTTTCCAAAGGCTCACCATGGACACACACCAAGCAGTGCTGGGAAGCTGGGCTCACGCAAAGCCAGAGCCATGCAGCCCAATTGTGTTCTAAGCAGGAGGGTGGAAAATGGGCGAAGTTGGGAGGGTGTACAGGACAGCCATGTGGAGACAGATACCTGTGGGAGCACGCAGGCAAGCATAACAAGACATCTGATTAAAATCTAATGATTAGAAGTCATGAGAAAGCCACTGAATTATTTACAGACTACCTGCTCAGGTTAACACCCAGAATTAGAAAGAAAATTTAAGTTTTAGAGGGTTACAGTGCAATCACCAGCATCTTAGAGAATAACGGTGAGGGAAGAATCAGTAATATCTCATTAATTTGACAGCGTAAGGAGACATGTGGCAGGATTCACTAGGTTAAAGTTCTCTCTGCACAAATGGAATGCATGCAGCCCAAAAGACAGGACAGAACAGGAGCAAGAACTGAACTATACCTGGTACTGCCCAGCCCTTAGTTACAGGTGATTACCTGCATCAGGTTGACACAGGAGAAAGCAGCGAACAGTTAAGAGAAGCTGTCAGCCAGTGTTAACCAGGGACATGGAAGGGAGAGGCTGGCTCCACCCGGTCAGGACGCTGTAACTTATCTTTTGAGCAGGGCCATGTAATCCAAGTCCTGAGGCTCTAAGGTGTCCATCATTATAGGAAAAGATTGGAGTCTGGGAAACATGACATGGACGTGACAGCCCACAGCCTGATTCTTAAATCTATGACCCCAGAGCAAGTGCTGTGTGGAGATCTGGCCTTATCTCCTGTGAGATAAAGCACTAAGTTACAGGACAGAGCGCTGGCTTTAAAACCAGATTTGGGTCCAAACTCAGGCCTTATTATCATGTAACGCTCATCTATGAACTGGGGTGATATCTGTATCTCACAGGTTATAAAGATTACATCAATGTACACAGGGACTTTGACAATAATGGCAGTGAATATTTAACGTTAAAACTATCATTAAACATATCCCATTCAATTCGTTTTACACATAAGGCCTTTAGAGGCTTGTGACTTGCCCAGAGACACATTCAAGTCCCTACATGGTTCCATGGTTCAGTAAATTAGGTCACTCTTCTACTTGCTGAGGCCCCACATCTAAGCAAGGCAATTAGAAAGAGGGGATGTGGTGGAGAAACCCATAAAGATACTCGCAGCTACTCTAGAGGTGACTGGTTCATGGCCCACTATCTCCTAGGAGAGAGAGCCTTTCCCAGCACTGGGGCGGTCCTGCCAATGAGCTCAGGGTACCTGGGGAAATGCAAAAAGGGTGGTGAAGAGAACCCAGAAAAAAACTTTAGTCAAGGAGTCTTGGTTCACCACTGTAAAGGTGTTCAATTATAAATGACAAGTCTTCTCTTCTCTGGAAGCTAGTTAAGCCTAATCATTGGACACACAGAAAATGGAGGAGGAAAGGAAACTATCTAGTCCAGAGGTTCTTAGGGGTTGTTTTATAAATTCAGGGGAATGCAGGAGAGGAAGTGTCACAAAAAAGACATGAGGTCCTTTGTTGACTGAGGGGAGCAGGGAGGTTAAAGAAAAACCATTTCAGGATAAAAGATAAGGTCACCAAGCTACACATTATGAACACTGACTTAGGACTATTGTGGCAAAGTTCACTTGTAGCTCTCCTTTTCCCAGGCATGAGTAACCTTGATAGGGGATCCCTATGTTAACCCTTTAGTAAGCGGAGCACCAAGCTGGGAGAAGCAGCCAGGCAGTGGGGTGTGGAGGGTCAGAACAGCCTTCCTAAGTTCGTGGGGGGAAAGCAGAGTTACTTCCAGGACACCACCACATGCTCTCCATGGCCAGCCAGGATCAGCCATCCTTCCACCTGTCTCCATTTGTGAACCTGTCACCTGTCACTTACAGCTTACATTTTTAGTCTGGGTGAGTGCAACTGCTCGGCCCAGCAGGTCCAGCTGTAGGTACCATGCAAAGCCAGCTCACAGTCAACTCAGTGTGGACGGTGGCCTCTAGTGCAGACCCAGAGGCCCCCGTCGGGGAGGCATCTGTCTGTGGAACAGATGGGGAGCCAAAATGAAAGCCAAACAAAGAGGATGGCTAAAAGTGGGAGTCCTTGGCCTTTTCCAGGGCAGGACAGAGGAACTCAGGTCCTCTAGGGTGTCCAGAGGAAGAGGTACAATTATCCCAGTACTTCAGAAGGGAAGAGGCAGAGTGATGGGGTACATCTGACAAATGAGAATGCCTCTAAAACAAAAGGGATCAGGAAGGGAGCTGTAGGCAGGGAAGGTAAAACAGAAAGAAAAAATAAACACATGCTCCAGGCACACACTTTCTCACTCTTGTTGAAATTTGAAAGATAATAATGATGTGGGTGCAGAAGCCTAAAAGACGTGGCTGTGTACCACAGCTGCCTCCACCCCAGCCTGAGATGGGCAAGCCCTACCAACTCACCAGGTGCTGCATGCGCACAGCCTCCAGGGGGTAGTCCCCTTTGGCCGTCTCCCCAGATAGCATGATGCAGTCCGCTCCATCTAGGACAGCATTGGCCACATCGCTGCCCTCCGCCCGGGTGGGACGGGGCTTCTTAATCATGCTCTCCAGCATCTGGGGAGGACAGAGCATTAGTGAGATGCGTCCTGGGCTGTCTTCAGAGAGGAAAGACTGCAAGCTGACTCCCTGGATGGTGTGTGTACAGAGTATGGCTTTGTGTAGGTGCATCATGGGTGGTGGTGGGGTGGTGGTGGTAAGAGTTTTGTGACCTGAGGAAGAGACCAGGGCAAGCATGTGTAGTGAGGGGAGGCACACACCTGCGTGGCACAGATGACAGGCTTCCCAGCTCGGTTGCACCGCCCGATCATCATCTTTTGGGCAAGGAATACCTTCTCTGCAGGAATCTCAATACCAAGGTCACCACGAGCCACCATGATCCCATCACTGGCTTCTAGGATCTCATCAAACCTGGCCAGAAAAATGGAAAGAGACAGAATATGTGGAACAGGATCCACTAGTATGGTGATGCAAAGGAACTTTCCTTGGGCCTCTATGACTTAGCTATCCTTGCAAAACAGCCATCCATGATGTCACTATGGATGCATGGAGGTGGTGGGGAGTGCCAGCTTCCTTAGCACCCCAAAGGGGCCCAACAGCCTACTGGGGTCTTCCACACTAGTATGGATACTTCACAGGGGATGGGGGAGGGGCCAAGGTTCCTTTCAAGGCCCATGAGCTCACTTCTCCACCTGCATCTTACGAGGTCCCTCTGCCACATCCACTCAAGTCAACACTTCCAAAGCACAAAGGAAACCTAAGGCCTGAGAATAGCTTTTAACACAAGACCCAATGGCCTCTTCCAACCAAGGACACCAGAGGGCTGCTCTGTGAGGCAGCATCCTCCAACTTGCTGAAGGGGAAAGGACACAGGGCTCTGTCTAGCCTGGGGCCTATCAGGATGCCTGTTACAAAGGACAGCTACACAAAGCCAAGGACAGAAAGGTCACAACAGTGGGTAGAGCTGCTCCTTTTAACCTCCACAAGCACACGTCTAATCCACAGGAGAAGGTCTACGGTTTTAGCTGCACTGACTCGTGTTTCTAGTGGGAAGCCAAAGGCCAGAAGTCACCAAGCTGGCCGTGGCCATTGGCTCTAGCTGGTGAGTAATGGGGAGGTGATGATGAGCAGACCTGGGACAATCTAAGCCTAAAGGGGAGAGCCACATGTGCTCTCTGGGAAACTGACACCAGCCAGAACTAGCCTGGTCAGAGTCAGCTGCTTTCTCAGTGAAGATTGGGAGGCTGTAACCTTCAGCATCAACACAGGCCCTGAGCTGCCTTCCCCTTGGGTCTGCACATTCCAGCGGACAGAGACAGTGCTCCCGAGCAGGGAGCTCGCCATGACCCTGTCCCTCCAAGGCCAGTGCCTGGGCCTTGGAAGGTGCTGGCATCCTAATCAACTGGAAAGCATTTAAAGGAAAACCAAACCAAACCAAACCAAAAACCACCACCAGTGCTTTCTACTTCACCCCTTTAGATAATCCAGTTCAGGGGGTCTGGAACAAGCTCCGGTGTCTGCATTCCGAGGTACCGAGAGCCAGATACTTAGTGTACACACTGGCTCTTAGAACTGGGCGGGGCTAAAGGAGGGGAAGGACAGATGGTAAGGCACCTACCTCCGAACCCCCTCATGATTCTCAATTTTGCTGATTATCTTGATGTTCTTTCCTTTTTCTCCCAGGACCTTCCTGACTTCATGGACATCGGATGCCTTACGGATGAAAGATGCAAATACCATATCTACATCCTGCTCTACTCCGAACTTCAGATCCTGGATGTCTTTTTCTGACACGGCAGGCAGGTCCACAGCAGCCCCAGGAAGGTTCACACCTTTCTTGCTGCCCAGAGAACCACCGTTCTCCACCTCTGTTACCAGGAAGTTAGCACCTGTGTGGGTGGGGAGGCAGATCAATGAAGGCATGTCCAACTCAACAGGGAGAAGAAGCGAAAAGCTGCTGCCTTGTCACCAAGACACTGAACTGGGAAGCAGCACACTGTAGACAGTGCAGCTATACTGACAGAGTTCAAATCCCAATTCCACTAACTGTGCAACCTTGGGCAGGTCAATTAACCTCCCTGTGCCTCAATTTTCTCACCTGTTAGAATATGAATACCCACTCATAAATTTAAACAAGCCCTGGCTAGTGGCACAGTGGACAGGGTGCCGGCCTATGAACCCAAACGTTGCTGGTTCAATTCCCCAGCCAGGCCTCCAGCCAGGTCCATAGCTGGAGACAGGTGAAAGGCAACCATACATTGATGTCTCTCTCCCCTCTGCCTCTCTCCCTCTGTCCCTTCCCCTGTCTCTTAAAATAATAAATAAAATCTTTTAAAAAGTTTAAGACAATTTATCATGTAAAGTACTTAGAATAGTGCCTGGCACTTAAATATGAGCTAGCGTTCCCATACACTGGAGTCCTGCATATAGAGGAAGGAAGCAAAAAGCTCAGAGTAGTGAGGATGCATAAAAAGAGATCTTATGTGCCCCCCAAGAGCATGATTAAGCAGGACTAAAGTCCGCTTTTGAGGATAAGGAATTATAAAGGGAATTCCTAAGAATATAGAATATATCCTTAGATAGAATATATCTTGCTATGAAACAAACAAGCTTCCTCTTTTCTTCACGTCCAGGAAATGGAGAGATTAGATCCTGCTTTAACCATACCTTTCTCTTTCACCTGCAGAGAAATGAGTCCATCATCCACGTAGATCTTGCTGCCCACTTCCACCACCTTGCAAATGTTCTTGTAGTCCAGCCACAGGGTGTTTTCATCACACTTGTCCATGTAGGCATCATCCAGAGTGATCTTAAGAGTGGCCCCTTTCTTCAGCTCAACCTCTGCAGTACCGCTCTGCAAACAAGAGAATAAGCCATGAGGCCAAACTTACAGGGCCAGGAGCCCCTGGCCAAAAAAGAATCAATTCCTTTCCTCCAGGGAACAATGTTCAAATTTCAGGTAGAAGTAACAATAAAGCATTTTCCTTCAGGAAAAATCACTGTCTAACTTAGTAACTCCAGAGAGGGAGTAACCCCAGAAAACCCTATAATGTTTCAGTTATGTATACTATTAATGATATGAGAAAAGAGACAAATTGCTCCCCAAAGGTAGAAATCTGGAGGTAACATTTTAGAGTAAAAGAAGATTCCTTTTTGGTAGTGTTTCTTAGCCAAATAGATTAAAACAACCTTTTTTTAAAAATTTTTATTTATCATTTTTAGAGAGAGGGAAAAGGAGGGAGGCAGAGAGGGAGAGAAACATCAGTGTATGGTTGCCTTTCACCTGCCTCCAACTACAGAGCTGGCTGGAGGCCTGGCTTGCAACCTGGTTATATGCCCTAACAAGGAATTGAGCCAGCAACCTTTAGGTTTGCAGGTTGGCACCTTTCCACTGAGCCACCAGCCAGGGCCTCAACCTTTCTTACAGTATTGAATAAAACCTTCACTTATAGACCTAAGCTTGGAGGAATGTGGTTTCCAGCAGGGCAGACAGCTGAGGATATCTCTGGGGCCCAGCTTCTGCCCAGGATACTCACGCCTTTGATGAGCCCAGTTCGGATCTCAGGTCCCTTAGTGTCCAGGGCCACAGCAACTGGCCGGTAAAGAATGGGATCAGAAGCAAAGCTTTCTGTGGCTGCACGCACATTCTTGATGGTCTCTGCATGGTACTGGGGGAGAGGAGGAGAAATTGAGCGTCCTCCCATACACTAGGATCTAATGCTGGAGCTGATTGCTTAGGAAAGGCCCGTGGATGTTCAGACACCCATCCCTTCACCTGCACCCCACCCCCCTCAGCCACTGTCCGGTGTCAGCACCACCCATGCACCAAGTTCCCTCTCCCTGCCAACTGCAACCTCCTTGGCTTCCACCACTTCTACCACAGCATCACTCACTTGAAAGCACACCTTAGCAACTTTTCAGAGTATTGCCACCAAAAACCATTTAAAAAGGTAGCATTAACATGTTTCAACATAAAAGAAGCTATGTCCCCCTCAGCGATCCTCTTCTCCTCAGAACTCATCCAAGAAAACAGACACCAGGAGTAAAGGGCCCAGGCTTACGCTTGGATAATACTGGTCTGTCAGTCAGTGTCAGATGCTAAATGATTTGGTAATTCTGAGCTTTTTTTCTCTATTGATTCCAGCTACAATTCATACTCAATGTTATTTATGTAAGCTAACAGTAACCGAAGCTAAATAAACAGTGGCCTATTACTAAGGTCACGCAGGCCTGTTTTCACAATGATTTTCTAGAGTCTGATTAGAGGTGGAAGTGGAATAGGGAAAGGTGGGAGCATAGCCTTCTTTGAATTGCCCTTGGCTATTTCTATTTCTCACTTGCAACAAATCCTGGCTTCAATCTTTTTTCTTAAGCACTTCCTCTTTTTCCATTTGCCATTTCGATTCAACTCAAAGGTAAGGTGTCAAATTAAAACTTGTTTACATTATATCATATAATATCAGAACTATTTCAGTTCAGCTCCCAAAACCCAGATCTCAGGAAAAAATCTCATCCTGGACAAAATTCTAAAAATAAACCCACAGCAGGGACTTGGTTTTCCTTTCTTTCTTTTTTAATTTCTAACTTTAACCTGTGAATAAGAGTTACAGCACAGATTATCTCCAAATGCCTCTTGTGGGTCGAGGGGGAAGGGGTACTGCGGGGAGGCACACAAAAACCTGAATCCCCAAGCAGGTGCAGCTGAAAGCACTTGCCTTTGCCATTTCAGTGTGTGCGGTGTTACTTTACTGGCTGGAAGAGGCTATAAAGCCTAGTTAAAGGTCAACTTCTTAAAATCTATTTCTGCTCCTTCCCGTGAACACAGAAGCCCCTGGATCCCTGATCCAGCAGCAGGGATCAACAGTGAACCCATCTTCACTGACATCTTTCGCTCTCTTTGGGCTAAGCTAACTCTTGTGGTAACTGTGGTGACGCCTGCTAAGGCCCCCTACCTTTGGAAAATTACATAGTCTCACTGCAGATGTGTCTTAGCCTGCCTGAGGCGCCTACTGAGCAGTTCCTCTGAGCTCAGTCAGGCCCCCATGACATTTGGAGGCCGGCTACCTGCCAGGCCATAGGCTGTTTATGGAAAATAGGTTAGGGAACCTAGGATGAAGAGTCTCATGTTTCCTGAATTGCTCTTCCTGAGGCTTTATTTTTAGTCTCACTTAATACCAATTTTCAAATGCCAGAGGGCAACCCACCCCTTGCTGCCTGCCCTTACAGAGCACCATTTTCTTTATTTTGAACAGGAAGTACAGAAGTCAAGAGCGGGAAAAGATTGCTTCTCTATCAATGCTAGTTTGAAATCACAGGGGGCCTATAGTTGACCTTGAAGGTTTTTAAAAAGCACTCTCTCCTCAGAGAGCCCCTCTACTTCTCAAAATAAATTTGTTATGGACTTGGGAACAGAAGCAGAATGGAGGACCTCCCAGTAGCTGCCACCAGGTCCCTAGGTAAGGTCTCTGTCTACAGGTCAAGCCAGCTCATATAAACAACCCCAGCACTAATACAACCCTATCAGGCTCCTGGGGAAGAGTGGTAACTTAGTTTTATCTTAATGTACCAGAACCCCTGGGAAGGAAGAGGCTGTGAACACAATGCTGATGAAGTCAGGTATTAAATGCTAGACAGTGTTAGTACATTAGATTCGGTCCTTAACTTGCCATATGGAAAATCCTTCTCCTGAACCTGCCCAGTAATTCTGGGTCTAAAGTAGGCCAGAATCAATCTGCAGGGTGACCTTTCAGTTTGTCACTGCAGCAGGAACGATTACAGAAATCCTGGGGTGGGAGTATCAAGCCCTGTGACCAAGATACCTACTGGTTTAGAGATTTCCAGTAAAACCCTCTACTTTCTTTTGCATGCATATGTATATGGGAGAACCATGGCCAATGACAAAGAAGGTCTTCTTTGTTTAAGGAGACCTGGACACTTAAGATAGCAAGAGATGGGGAAAGGAAAGTAGAGATAGGCTAGTGAAGGCAATCTTTCCATTGGCTGTTAACTCCCAGGCTCATTCTTGCCTGGTCCACTGTGGCTAAATAAACACTGCATCCCCACCCTGTTTCCTAAAGCCACTCCAGTGGCCAAATTGTCCAGCTGCGGCTCACCTCATGAGTTCCATGGGAGAAGTTCAGACGGGCCACATTCATTCCAGACTTAATCATCTCCTTCAACATCTCCACTGATCGGGAAGCTGGGCCTAGTGAAAATGTTTCAAAGACATGAGTCTTAATACTTTAAACTTGTTTAGGTTTAAAGAACTCTTGATATTTTTTCCATAAACTTCTCTTCCCCTAAGCTGCTGCAAAAAATTTTTAAAAAGCCACATATAACAAAAAAAGCCCAGAGCAAGTAAGTAAGTAAGATCAGAGCAGAATTAAATGACTTAGAGACTAAAATGACAATTCAAAGAATCAAAATCCAGGAGCTGGTTCTTTGAAAAAAATAAACAAAATTGGTAAGCCTTTAACCAGACTCATCAAGAAAAAAAAAAAGAGGTAAGACCCAAATAAAATCAGAAACAACAGAGGAGCAATCACAACTGATTCTGCAGAAATACAAAGGATTGTAAGAAATTACAACAAACTACATGACAAGAAATTTGACAAGCTGGCCCTAGCTGGTGGCTCAATGGATAAGGCGCTGGCCTATGAACCCAAAGGTTGCTGGTTCAATTCCCACACAGGGCAAATAACCAGGTTGCAGGCCAGGTCTCCAGCCAGGTCCATGGCTGGAGGCAGGTGAGGGGCAACCATTCATTGATGTCTCTCTCCCTCTCTGCCTCTCTCCCTAAGAATAATAAATAAAATATTTAAAAAAAAGAAATTTGACAAGCTGAATGAAACGGACAAATTTCTGGAAATGTATAATCTACCAGAAGAAGCAGAAAGCATGAATAGACCAGTAACAACTAGTAAAATTGAAGAAGTAATAAAAAAAAACTCCCAGTGCACAAGAGCCCCAGACCAGATGGTTACACAGGTGAATTTTACCAAACATTTGGAGAAGAACTAACTCCTATCCTTCTCAACCTATTCTGAAAAATCCAACAAGAGGGAAGACTTCCAAATTCTTTCCATGAGGCCAATATAATTCTAATCCCCAAACCTGGTCAAGACACAGCAAAGAAAAAAAACTACAGGCCAATATCACTGATGAACATAGATGCTAAGATTCTCAACAAAATATTGGCCAACCAGATCCAGCAATATATTAAAAAGATCATACACCATGATCAAGAGGGATTCATCCCAGGGATGCAAGGATGGTCCAACATTCGCAAACCAACAAACGTTAATACACCACATAAAATGAAAGACAAAGCCATATGATCATATCAATAGATGCTGAAAAAGCATTTGATTAAGTACAACAACGATTTATGATAAAAAAAGCTCAGCAAAATCGGAATAGAGGGAGCATACCTCAATATCATAAAGGCCATATAAGGTGAAAGGCAACCATACATTGATGCCTCTCTCCCTGGAAATAATAAATAGTATCTTTAAAAAGTAATAATAAAGGCCATATAAAAGAAACCTTCAGCCAACATTATACTTGGCAAAAACTAAAAGCTTTCCCTCTAAGATCAGGAACAAGACAAGGCTGTCCACTCTCTCCACTTCTGTTCAACATCATTTTGGAAGTTCTAGCCATAGCTATCAGACAAGAAAAAGGAATCAAAGGCATCCAAATTGGAAAGGAGAAAGTCAAACTGTCATCTTTTGCAGATGATATGATAATGTACATACAAAACCCGACAGACTCCACCAAAAACTTACTTGACGTAATAAACAAATTTAGCAAAATAGCTGGATATAAAGTCAATGTTCTGAAATCAAAAACATTTTTGTATTCCAATAATGAAACATCAGAGACAGAAGCTAGAAAACAAATCCCATTTACCATAGCAACAAGAAAAATAATGTACTTAGGAACAAACTTAACCAAGGAGATAGAAAACCTATACTCAGAAAACTACAGAACACTTAATAAATTAAGGAAGATACAAATAAATGGAAGCATATACCATATTCATGGATGGGAAGAATTAACATTATTCAAATGTCCACACTACTCAAAGCTATCTATAGATTCAATGCAATCCCCATTAAAATACCAATGACATATTTCACAGATCTAGAAAAACTACTTCAAAAATTTATATGGAGTCAAAAACAACCACAAATAGCCACAGCAATCTTAAGAAGAACAAGGTAGGAGGAATCACAATACCAGATAGCAAACTATACTACAAGGCCACTATCATCAAAACAATCTGGTACTGGCATAAGAATAGACATATATAGATCAATGGAATAGGATAGAGAACCCAGAAATAAACCCAGAACTCTATGATCAATTAATAGCCAACAAAGAGGGAAGGAACATAAAATGGAGTGAAAATAGCCTCTTCAACAAGTGGTGTTGGGAGAACTAGACAGTGACATGCAAAAAAATAAAACCAACTTACACTATACACCAGAATAAACTCAAGATGGATAAAGGACTTAAACATAAGCAGTGCCACCATAAAGGTCCTAGAGGAAAACACAGGAAGTAAAATTTCAGATATCCTACACAGTAATATTTTCACTAGTACTTCTCCAGGAGCAAAGGAAATAAAGGAGCAAATCAACAAATGGGATTATATCAAACTGAAAAATTTCTGTTCAGGTTAAAAAAACATCAGCAAAATTAAAAGGGAACCAACTGTACGGGAAAACGTTATTTGCCAATGATACCCCAGACAAGGGTTTGATATCCAAAATATATAAAGAACTTATGTGACTCAACACCAGGGAGACAGACAGCCCAATTAAAAAATGGGCAAAGGACCTTAACTGACAACTCTCTGAGGAAGACATACAAAGGACCCAGAGGCATATGAAAGAATACTCAACATCACTAGCCACCAGAGAGATGCAAATGAAAACCACAATAAGATACCATCTCACACCTGTCAGAATGGCCATCATCAACAAACCAACAAACAAGTGCTGGTGAAGATGTAGAGGAAAGGGAACCCTGGCGCACTGCTGGTGAGAATGCAGACTGGTGCAGCCACTATGGAAAACAGTATGGAATTTCCCCCCAAAATTAAATGGAACTGCCTTATGACCCAGCGATTCCACTGCTAGGGTTATACTGGAAGAACCCTTAAATACCAATTCAGAAGGACCTATGCACCCCTATGTTCACAGCAGCACTATTTACAACAGCCAAGTGCTAGAAACAGCCTAAATGCCCATCGGAGGATGAATGGATCAAAAAACTTTGATACATTTATACAACAGAATACTACATAGAAAAAAGAAGAAGCTCCTACCTTTGGGACAACATGGATGGTACTATGCTTAGTGAAATAAGCCAGTCAATGAAAGACAAATACCATATGATCTCACCCATTACATGAGACTCATGAACAAAAACAAACAAGCAAAACGCAACCAGAAGACATGAATACAAGGAACAGACTTTCAGTGTGCAGAGGGAGGGGGGAGGGAGGAGAAGGAGGCAAAGAAGGGGAACAGTTTAGTCAAGAACCTAGCATGAATGACCCATGGACATGGATAACATGTGGGATTGGCTGGGGGTGGGAGGAGGCGAGCAGGGGGTGACAAATGGGACAAATGTAATACAACAATAACAGCCACATACTGTCCTGGATGGTGTGGCTCAGTGGATTGAGAGCCAGCCTTCAAACCAAAGGATTGTTGGTTAGATTCCCAGTTAGGTCACATGCCTGGGTTATAGGCCAGGTCCCCAGTTGGGAGCACATAATAGGCAACTGCCCATTGATGTTTCTCCCTCTTTCTCCATCCCTTCCCCTCTCTTTAAAAAGAAATAAAAACCTGAAAAAAACAAAAAACAAACAAAAAAAAACAAACAAAACAAAACGGTGAGTCCTGGCTGGTGCCACAGCAGCTACGGTCTAGAAACCCAAAGGTTGCTGGTTTGATTCCCAGCCAGGGCACATAACCAGGTTGCAAGCCAGGTCTCCAGTCAGGTCCATTGCTGGAGGCAGGTGAAAGGCAACCATACATTGATGTTTCTCTCCCTTTCTGCCTCTCTCTAAAAATAATAAACAAATCTTTAAAAAAAAAAAAAACCCAAGAAGGACACTTCTATTTCCTTCAAATTCTGCAGGCTTCCATCTAAGCAGGAAAGACTAGAAGACATGGCCAGCCCTCTTTGTTCTCCATTAGGTCCAGACAGATGTTCAACCATAGAATCTTGACTGCAAAAAGATCTTTCCTAGGTCTTGGAAACATGCTGAGGAAGATGCCCTCTAAATTTCACCTTTAGCAGAGAATGTAAAACATACCAGTTCTTTACTGCAACTTTCTATGACCTGAGTTCCTGCAAGAATCTGTGTAGAATCTTGCTCAGCACCCACGTTTGCTTCATTTAATCTTTTCAGGAGAGAGATGCACTGTCACATGAAGGCTTATTTTAGGGGAGGGGCATACCCACTTACCAATGGTACAGATAATGCCTGTGTTCCGGGCTGTGATGGGCGGGGAGTCAATGTCCAGGCGGCACATGTGCTCCAGGAATGTGTCGGCCATGGCCGCGTGCAGCTGCTGGGTCTGAATGAAGGCGGTCCCAACATCACTATGGGGCTTCGACATGGCTTTTGAAGTCCTGGGTCCAGAGGAATTGAAGAACATGATCAGTCTGAGTGAGAAGCTTGGGTTGCTAATACACCACTTGGCATAGGAAACTGTTTCCTGCTTACACATTAACTCAAATAAGCACGGTCTGTGCCCAAGTCCCAGGAAATGCTATATGCTCTGGCTACGCAGGTGCACCTCTGGTCAGGCAAAGGGCTCATGGGATCACAAGCAAGTTAAAACCTCACACTCGATGCTTATGTACTTGCCACTGTAAGCAGACCTCCCTCACACTGGGCTACTTTGTACCTTGACAGTTTTCGTGGGAATCCAATCAATAACACCATTTAACATGCACCAGAAGAGCTTCCTAAAAAGAAAACCATCTTCCAGCGATACAAAGAACTGACTCCTAGTTTAGAATCAAAGTTAATCTAGATCTTTGTGTGAAAAGCTGTCTCAAAGCTACAAACATCTGCTATGAGTTGGGGCACCTGCACAGCCTCTTAACACTCCCCACTCAAACCCAAAGTGATGTTTCTGGTTGTGAAGACAATCGCCATTCAGGCAGTCTTCCTACCTCTGGAGTCCTAGGTTTTCACTAACCCAAAGCACTGTATGAATTCATTCTCCGAAAACTAAGGATAGCCACAATGGCCCTGGTCTAGTTCTAAATGATCACAACTGCACCTGCAACATGAGGTTCAAGTTCCTTGTCAAATTTTCCCCCCATCGATTTTCTAAGGCACCATCCCAATTCCACTTTTAAGTCCAATAAGCCCATAACTCCCGGGAACAAAGATTGTCTGTTCCAGGTAATTAACCAGCGCAGATCACAATCCTTACAACTGTCCTGGCCTTTGCTTTTCTTCTTTACAGACTTACAACTAAACTCAGCCAGTGAGCTGATTTGAGACAAGGAAGTGAAAAGCTTCGGGCCAGTGCTTTGAAGAACTGTGAGGTCCTGGTTGGTGGCACAGTGGATAAGGTGCCCACCAGCCTGCAAACCAAAAGGTCGCTGGTTCAATTCCCCAGCCAGGGCACATAGCCAGGTCTCCACCCAGGTCCGCAGCTGGAGGCAGGTGAAAGGTAACCATACATTGATCTCTCTCTCTCCCCCCCTACCCCTCTCTCTAAAAATAATAAATAAAATGTTTAAAAAAAACCCAGAAAGTTAAAAAAAAAAAAGAAAAGAACTGTGAGGTAAGGATGTGAGCAGAAGCTGGACACTCCTTATCAGAGGGCTGTCCCTTTCCTCAAGTTCCCAGACCAAGGCTACTCCTTCTTAAACCCTTGAGCTCAGGAACAAATATTCCTCTTTAGCTCTATCCCACATCCTCCTAAATCTCAGGGCTCCAAATCAAAGCCCTCCTCCCTCCATACATATAACCCTTACTCCTCCTTCTTTATCCCTGACTTGGTGGCCTCTTTGGGTTATTTAGATAAGTAGAGCATACTTATCTAAATTCATGTCTGCCAGCATCAAGAAGTTGAGCGAACCTTTTGTCAGTTATTGAAAACTGGTGGCTACAAGTCCACAACTACAGAATCAATTTTTAAAATGGGGAAATAAGCTATCAGTTAAGTATTCCATACAGCATTTCTCAACTCCATAACTCATACATATCAGTCCCCCAAATCAACACCAACCCTTTCCTTCATAATTTTGATTCTGTACCTCTAGCACTTGGATGTATCCCAGTGTATGCCGAATACCTTTTCATGTATCTTAATGCCTCACTGTCAAATCAAAGCTGCACCCCTATTCCCCATGCCCAAATCTGAGGAACTTCTGAATTACAGGTAGGATGGGTCCCTATACTTGCATTCACAACTGACACAGGGCTTCACGCCTTCAGAACACTTAGCTTGGTTTAGGTAAGCCTGACTGTTAGGGCTGAGGAGGTGGTACCAGGTGGCACCGGAGCCAACCTGACCACAAAGGCCTTGCTGGGGCCTCCCTTGAAGGGGAGAGCCATCCAGTCTGAAAACTGTGCCTTGAACCAAATAAAATCTAAACGACTGGCTTGGAGTAACTAACCCTACTCTTCTTCAAAAGCATCAGCTGGCTCTTCTCTAAACCTGAGACATTACTGTCTCCTTTCAAAGACCTGGCTGGGGCCACTGATTATCAGGTCATACCTTGTGTTCTCTGGACTTGGACTTCCGGTGACATAATGCTTTTTTGGCTCAGGGTGGCTGCTTGGCCCCACTTGCAAAGACTGCTCAGAGCTGAGTAAGGTTTTCCCTGCAGAGCTGTACAAGGATTAAGGTAAAGCTGTGTAACTAAAGCTCTTTTGGGTAATGGAAAAATTACCTTAATAATCAGGTATGCAGATGGTAGCTGCTCCTAGAGGTTCAGCCATGTTACAAAGGAAAACACAAGCCTCCCAATAAAATACCAAGAAGCTGATAACAAGAACCTGATCCCTCTCCCATTTTTAGGTCGAAGGGACACTAAATTAAACATACATAGAAGGATTGGTAGGATAGCTACCAAATATTAACATGCTATTTGGGTGGCAGGAATCCAGCAAAAAAAAAATTTTTGTCTTTATTAATAAATTTACTGATATGAAATACTTTTATAATAAGAAAAATTATGCCCCAGATGTTATGGCTCAGTGGATTGACTGTCGGCCTGTGAACTGAAGGGTTGTGGACCATGTCCCCAGTTGTGGGTACACAAGAGGCAACTATAGTCAATGTTTCTCTCCCTCCTTCCCCTCTCTCTAAAAATAAATTAAACAAAATATTTATAAACACCCTGGTAAAAGTGTTAAAATTAAAACAAAGGTGAAGTCTCCAGTTCTACCAATCAACAGCTGATTTATTCACTTCAGAAATACTCCATTTAAAAGAGGAAGGTAAGATAACCCATCTTAGGCCCTGGATGGGTAGCTCAGTTGGTTAGAGCATTGTCCCAATACACCTAAGTTGCGGGTTCAATCCCTGGTTGGGGCACATTCAATAATCAACCAATGAATACATGGGTGGGTAGAACAACAAATCAGTATTTCTCTCTCCTCCTTTTCTCTCTCTAAAAATCAGTTAAAAAAAAATAATAACCCTTCTTAGGCCTAGGTCCCAGCTGGACAGATTCACTGGCTTAAGAACGTCAACCGTGATACATTCAGAACCTCAAAGCAAAAAAGGAAAAGTTAAATATAGTTCATAGGGAAATTCAGTGCCAAAAACCTGTTAGTTACATGCCCAAATCCAGCAAAGCTCTCTTCTTATTTAGTCTGTGCTCAGGCTTAACAAAACCTTTGTGACAAGGCTATTCTAGTACAGAAGGCCCACTTTAGGACCAGGAGATGCCACAGGTAGATACAATTATATTGGGTTCAAACACTAACCTATTTACTATCTTAAATTAAATCTGAGGTTTAGAACTCTTATCTTTTGTTCAGTCAGACTATTAGGGGCAAAAATAGCAAATAAAATTTTTGTTTGGTATTTGAGTGGAAATACACACCAGCGATCAAAAAAAAAAAAAAAAAAAGCTTGTCAGCAAGTGGGTCCACAGGATCTCAGCTTAAACTTAAAGCCCTCTGCCAGCCCTGGCTGGTGGCTCAGTGGATAAGGTGCCGGCCTGCGAACCCAAAAGTTGCAGGTTCGATTCCCCAGCCAGGGCACATAATGAGGTTGCAAGCCAGGTCTCCAGCCAGGTCCATAGCTGGAGGCAGGTGAAAAAGGCAACCATACATTGATTTCTGTCTCTGCCTCTCTCCCTTTCCCACTCTCTAAAAATAAATTACAAAAAAAAAAAAGCCCTCTGCCACCAAACCAGAGATCTCATGTCTCATCTCTGGGTCACCAACTGGTCTCTCCTGCAGACCAGTCTGTCTCTAAGGACCTCCATGAGCCTCTTCTCTGGGGCACAAGCTGCCAATCCCACCAATCACCTCGACTTCTCCTAAAACACTCTGGACTCTCCCAGCCCCAGGACAGCAGCCTAAGAGCTGGTTTCTCAGGGCCGGCCTCTGGGATGAGGTCCCCTTCCTCATGCTGCTGTCTGGACAGTACGTGCCAGGACATGCAGCCCAGCTTGTGCCAGTCCTGACTCACTCGAGCATCCTCCTCCTTGGGAGGCACAGACATGCAGAGCCAACCTCTGGCCAGCAGTGGACGCCCGGCACATCCACTGATGGAGGGAAATGCTGTGCCCAGGTACAGGAACCTCATTCTTGAGCCTGAGCCCCTGCAGGAGGATCTTCCTCAGAGTCATTTCTCCTCTGTGAGAAACGAGACACCATCAGAGGCCTTAGTGCAGGCTGACTGGATGAAGCAGGCAGCCACAGCTTACCTCCAGATGTCCCCAGTCCCACTTTTCTTCTCTCATCTCAAGCTGAACCTAGTTCTCTACAATAGTTTCATTTGTGCCAGTCCTCAAAAACCAGCAGGGATGGGATGGGGGGGACTTATACAAAAAATAACCAACATGCCACTTAAGAGCTAGTACTGCTGGCAAGCTGTTCTGGGAAAAATTCACGCTTCACTTCACCATTTCTTTCACCAAGGCTCAAATCGTTCTGCCCTAGTAAACTGGCCTGGCTTACGAACCTACATGTGCATAAGCTAATTTTTAACCAACAGGAATCTCTGCACCGATTTTGCTTTGATGCCAAGCTCACCACATAGACTAACCCAATAATGATGTAATGATGTCATCTGATGCCTATAACTGTCTTCCTTGGTCTGACCTCATTTTAAAAAACTTATTGATTCTGAGAGAGAGGAAGGAAGGGAGGGAGGGCTGACCGCGGATTGACCCCTCAACCTTGGCGTATAGGGATGGTGCTCTAACCAACTGAGCTACCTGGCCAGGGCATCATTTCGTTACTTAAGCCTGGAAGTCAGCATGAAGGTCTTTCAATTCCCAAATCTTCAGAAGATTGGCATTCGTTAATTATAAAGTTTACATTACATTATACTGGACAAGGAATTCATGCCAGCCTGCTCCCTAGGAGCTCTCTTCCCAGATGATGGGGCAGCAGAGAAACGGAATTCCCAGGACTAGCCCTCATCTGACTATGGCGGTGAGAAGATCCAAATGGGTGCTAGGCTAGCCATAGATCATAATAGGGTATGGAAGGAATGGGCATGCATCCCAATGTACAATTAGAATCACGACAACAGTGTATTTGCAGATGGTGAGGGTTCTGGAACTTAAGCAATTTTTAGTTGAGAGATGTCAATTCTGAAGTCCATTCTATCTTCAGCAGCCCCATAACGGAAAGCAAAGCTTAGTTTAACTGGTTACACAAAATAAATTGAACCTGCCTGTAGGTTCAAGTAAAATGCCTTTGCTTTTATTTATTTAGGGCTAGAACTACACATGACAAAATCAAAGTTGCACCTTTTGAGCATGGTAGATGCTCAAAAGACAACTGGTTTCAGCCTCAAGGAGGAAATTTGGGGGAAGATTTCCTTGTGCTGTTACTGTGCCTCCTAAGGAGGCTTAAGACAATGAGGCAGTGCTCCCAGGCATGAATTCACACCCAGGTTAAGGCCCGACCCAGTCAGACAAGAATAGGCTGGGCTCCACCCTCAGCATTTAAAGGAGGAGCTGCTGGAGGGAGAAAAAGGAGGCAAGGAAGGAGGGCAGTGCCAGCTCACCATGAGCACTGACCTCATTAGTATGACTGGTCTCTTCAGTGATCTTTGTAGGTTTGCTGCTACTTCTTTTTTTTCATTCTAAAGATATTTAACATTCTACCACCCAGAACTGACCATTAACATTTAGCTAGATCATTTAGATTAAAAAAATTAATTTTATCATTTATTTTTTCTCCATCCCCAGGTCCCTTCATGCCCTTCCACACCCCATCCAACACAGACACCAACCACTGTCATGCATTTTATATCCTTCTAATTCATTTAAGTGCCTGTATTTATACTGAACCCCAATGATATTGCTGCCCTCTAAAATGCCCTTAGTACACTGTATAAATATCACTAAATTTGATTATTTCATTCAGCATGTTTAACATCCATCCAGTTGATACACAGATCTAGTTAATTTGTATGAACTGCTATACTGGTCCACTGCACAGCTAGAGGCTTTATTTATATATCCCCTTGGCCATTCCCCCTCATTAAACCAATTTCCCAATTTTTAATACTATATGTTACTCTCCTGTTACATGTCTCCTGTGTGAGCTTCTGTATATCAGAAATGAAATTTCAGGGCCACAAGGTATGCTTGTACCCTACTTTACTAAATATTGCTGAATTGCTCTTGAAAGTGCTTACATTCACTTACAGCTAACCAGTAATGTCCATTCTTGCCTTTCCACCCCTTTGAAAGCATCTGATACCATCAGACTTTTAAGATGTTTGCCTATCTGAACAGTAACTTGAGTGAGTCTGTTTTCTAAAATAATAACAAGAATTGTTTTGAACTACATCAGCTAAGCTGGTCCAAATGCTGAAATGCTGCATGATCATTCATTTCGCTGCCCTATCACAGGGGGTCTAAGGTATCTCCCTTAGACAGCCTCTTGCCTGCCTTCCAAACACCACTTGCTGACATCAGGAAAGGGGCTTAGAGCTCCAAGGGAGCTTTGTCTAAGGTCAGGATTCAGGGAGTTTCGTCTCAGAGGCCACCAGAGGTACTGCAGCCTGGCTCTCCTACGTGCAGACAGGCACAAACCCTGCAGGGGCGGGGCAGGGCTGCTTGGGGGCCCAATAACCTCTCCTTTGAGATGAGTAGTCAAGTCAGCCGGCCAAACAGCCCAGCAGAGGCTGCTGAAAGCCACCATCCACCAACCATTTTGGCTCATCTTTCCCAAAACAGCTTCTCTGACAAAATTCTGAAGAATAAGATTTACTTATCTAGTCTAAAGCTAGCTCTCAGTAATAAATGCAAGTTCCCAGAGAGTAGTGGGCATTAAGAATGGTCTTCATTAAGCTCTACCTCTAATTGTACTAGAATCTGATTCTCAAAGTAATGACTCAAGGTACCGGAAGACCTTTTACCAAACAAGTCACTTATGCATCTCATAAGATCCTCCACAAGTTTGCAAGAAAATTCTAACATGGTGACTCATTCTTGTGGTGTGCCAGTTAATTGAGATTTGAGTGTGGGTCCTCACCTGTTAATCAGGATTTGAATGTTGATTCCCAGAATGATTCGGAAATAATGTCAAATGAATCACTTTCCCTAACTTTGATCTCAGTTTTTGGTCAGAATAATACCTTCTGGATGCCTTTATAAAAGCTGAAGCAAAATAAAACATGTAGTGTAAAATTTATAATGCAAGAGTTGCATTTTTCTACCTTCCTGTTCACAGCCATTTCCTCATTTCTTTCATTGCCTAACATTAAGAAACAAACAGCTTTAAGAAATGAAATGGCTTTTCCTGTGACCCCACTTTGATGTCACAACATTAAAGGCACAGAAATAACTCCAGTAAGGTACTGTTTCATCAGTTACCAAATTAGCCAAATCACTGGGGGTGCATTTCTTAAAGAGCCACTAATGCTCTTGGTTAAACTATGAATTCAACACTAGAATTATTTACTAATTCAGTGCTTAAAATGAGAGGAGCTGTACTGGACAGGAAGGGACCATAACGTCCATATATTTTGGCTAAAGTTAAGACATTATTCATGTCCACTACAGCCCTTATCCCAAGAAGCTGCCATGCCCACTGCAGAAGGCTCTGGAATGCGGGTGCACAGAATGGGTATAGGGCTCTGCTGCTGCACTTCTGCTTTTAGAGCGTATTGAGAGACTGCAGACCTGGACCGACCATTTTTCCCTTAGCTGAGACATTTTTAACTGAGGGAAATGCATGATTCATTCTTTGACTCACTGGAGGTAAGGGGACTTTAAATCTGCAAAGGTCACAATGCTGTTTTCCACTCACCTGATGAAGAGAATTCTCTCAAAAGCAGTTAAGTTCAAAGGTTGAGTCATCTTCCCCACACAGCCTCCCCTGTCTCCACACACACACACCCCCACACACCTGGTGATGGGTTCTATACCCAGCCCCTCAGAATAGCCTCACTGAATTCCCAGCAGGATCCTTTAACAACCAGAGGGCAAATTATTTGCTAACAATGCTGCAGGGTGAGAGTCCTGACTTAAGCCCTCCTATTACCCTAGGGAGTGGCCACACCCTAAGTACAGCCAGGAGGGGCTATTACCACCTGCCTCCAATATCGTAATTTCACCCTTCGCAGCTGGCTGAGCAAATGCTAGAAAGATCCAGGCAGGTGGGGATGGAATGTAAAGATTTCAGTCCTGGGATTGCAAGTTTGTTTCTACTCTTATAGCCAAAGACTAGACTGGAATTCCCTGCCTAGCCTTCCTTTGTCTAAAGGAGACCAAAGAAGCCCTGTTGCAATTGGTGTTTCAAAGTAACATTATTACTTTGTAAACACTGTACCAGAATACCTGAGGGAACTGGTTTCCAGGAGATACTTAGTATTTAGAGACTCCCAAAGCTATGAGTATGTGTATAGGGAGGGCATGAAGATGAACCCTCATGCTCAGTATGTATTAATTTGCTCAGTGACGAAGAGAATAAATTTCAAGTCATTTCTTAACATCTCAGAGATGAGACACTGCGCTGACGATTCAACGTATATACACGTGCGTGTGTACGGAAATCAATCCTTTCAACAATCATGAGAAAATGTTACTCGCAGTCTGCACTTGCAAAACTGAGGCCCTGAGGCTGAATTCCCTTATCGGTATATTAATGAATTAAACCTAATTTTAAGACTGTTGACAACTTACCAATGTTTCTGTCCAACATGCCTGGACATCACCTATCAGCCTCTCTTCAACAGGAGAGGATCAATGTTCCGGGTGTGAACAACATGGATGAGAAGCCAAGGGTGCCCTTCCATGACCTGACATTTAAATAACTTTCAGACCACGAGGTGCTATCCTGCTTCTTCAAACCCAGTCTGATGCCACCTAGTGAGGCCCCCTCGCACTCCTCTTCCCCAAGCAGAAAAGGAGTACCTTCTTCACCACGCTCACCAGTGATAACTTCTACGTAAGTTCTCTAGTGAGACTGGGAGCTCTGTGGGCTATGGCTGATGGAGTTATCCCCAGTCTCTAACCCTTTCCCCACAAAGCTCCTAGCACAGTTTTATTTAATGAACTCAGTTCATGGCGCCAAAGCCATACCTGCTCTATCTCATCTCACGTTCTACCACCGGGGCACATCTGTTAAGAAACAAGCACAGGCGACGCCGCCGGGCTGGGCCGCATGCGCCGCTGATTGAGCGGCAGGTGAGGCTGGGCCGTAACCAGCCAGCAGGCCAGCCGTCCCGGGGGCAGGTGCCAGGCTCCGGCTGCTACGTGCGTGCCCACCACACGTGGATGGGGCCCTGCGGCGCTCTTGGGGCGGGCACAGTGCCGCGGCCACCCATCGAATCCGGGGCGCCCCTGGAGCACCTCCCGTTCTTCCGCCGCGGCGGGGACGGCCAGGGGTTACGTAACCGGGCCGCCGCTGCATCCCGACCGCACCCAGGCCAGCCCAGACTGCTGCAGATCGCTGCTCCAGGAGGGCCTGAGAACGGGAGGCATGATGGAGAAGGCACTGGACTGCGATGGGGGTGGGGCGGGGAAGCAGGCGGACGTGACCAGACCAGGGTAGGAGGGGCGAGGACCACGCAGCGCCCGCCCGAGGATGCGGAGCCGAGGACGTGACCAGAATGGAGAGGAGGGGCGGGAGCCGGCGTCTCAGTCGGGCAGGGGTGTGCGCGCTGGGGGCGCAGGAACCTGAGTGTGGAGGGGGGGTGGAAGCTGGAGGAGCTTCATGGAGAGGTTACACGGAAAGCATAGCACCAGGGGGACACGGGCTGAAGACGAGAAGGAGGACGGAACAGCATGAGGGAGGCGGGCAAGGGGGCCGATCAAGAGGGGATGTGGGGATGCGAAGATGGGCCCAGAAACGGGGGGTAGGGATCGGGGCGAGAGAAGAGCCGGCTGACCCATCTGACTTTGGCAGAAGCAGGCCAGGCGCGCGCACCTCCTTCTCTCCCCGGACCCAACCAGGTGCAAGATGCCCACCACGCCGCCCCGCCGCGGAGTGGGCGCCGAGGTTCCCCGTTAGCCCGGCCGACGGCGGCCAGCGGGGCACCGGCTCCTGTCCCCAGCTCACCTCCGGCGTGGTCCGGCTCGAGCTACTGCACACAGGTCGGGAGGCTCCGGGGGCGTCGCTCCAGTCCAGACTCGGCTCGCTCGCCTCAAGGTTATCACGGTTGCAGCGCCGCCGCAATCCCTCCGCCGCCCCGCCCCCGGCCCAATCCGGGCGCCCGGCTCGCAGGGCCCGCCCCTCGGCCCCAGGCGGGGAGCCGTCCCTTCTTTTGCCCGGAACGAGCCGGCACGTTACCCTTTTGGGAAGGACTACATTTTTATGGCGGAAGGATATTGTACATAAAACCTGAGTCTGACACTCTGGAGAGGCCAATGGGGAAGCTGAGAGGCGGCAGGACCCGCCTTTGAAGCCCCGTCGGGTTTCCTCCCGGACCCGCACCCCCACCGCCACGAGCCTGGGCCACCTGTTGCCGCCAATTGGCGGGCCGGTGGGGGGCGGGGGGCGAAGCGGCGGGGGCGCGGCTCCTCACCCCAGGTCCCAGACCCGTTGGGGCGGTGCCCCGGTTTACGGTCCGCAGCAGCACGCCCCCAGAGCCTCTGCGCCCCTCCGGTGCCCGCCTCCTCGCGCACCGCGGGGACTGAGCCGGAAAGGAGGATGCGGAGGGATGGAGATTCATGGGATGGTTGGGGGTCGGGGCCACCTTTGTGGCGCTCGGGCACCGGAGTGGGGAGTAGGGAGAACTAGGCCGGGCGGAACGTACCAGAAGCGGAGCGCGAGGCTCTTGCGTTCTTAGAACGAAAACAAGGAAGGGCAAGTTGGGGCCATGTGAAGACTTGAGTAGTGGCTGGAAGCCCAGAGAGTAGGAAGCGTACAGATGTATTGGTGCAGAGCAAATACCAAGTCAGAACGTGAGAGCTGATGATCTTTGCAGGAATCAGCATTTTCTGCCTCCAACCTTGTGTATTTAAATCAATGTTTTTCTTTTTCGTAGATTTTTCTCCAAAGCATTTTCCAATTTCTCAGTAATTAGCCAACGATCCACGATAGCGGCAGTTATCAATGAAACAGCTGTTAACCCTTGCCTTTATTCGGCCAAGTTTTAAGAGCAGATAACAGTGTTGCTTCGTTAAAAATCATGAAGACTATTTTGAGTTCTTTGCTTCTCCTGGAAAATGAGAACATTGGGTGTGACCTGCTCAGGCAGACACCCTGCTGCAGCTGAATCACCGTCCTTCATTATGCTTTCCTTTTAGCTCAGCTAAGCTGGGAGGAGAAAGTGAGCCTAAAAGTAAATTTATGTTTGAGATAAACTCTTTTAATTCTTCTGTAAGCCTCTTCCGGTCTCTTAGTTGAAGATAGGAAGTAAGTGCTTTTTTTTATTGAAGTGGTGAGAGCACAGGAAGTTGCTGAGAGAAAAGTCTGATTCTCCACCAGGAAGAATCATATTCCTGCCTGTGCAGAGAAAGAGGATGGCATAAATGGCTCTCTGACCCCTGAGCTAAGGATAAACCAAGTGCAGTGGTGGACAACACTGGGGGAATGGGGGAACAGAGAACGGTATTGATCTGGTCAATGCTGTATTATGTTGCATTTCAATATTCTAAATCTAGATATATTTCCAAGATTTAAATGCACATCTATTAAACTGGAGAGTTGGTGGCAAACTATTGCCCTTTAGTTACAAATGTTGATCATCCAACAGTTATAAAAATCTGTCCACTAAACTCTGGCAGAGGCAAATCCAGCATATCCTTTCTCAGGTTAGATGCATAGTGAAAATTTGTCATATTGAGTTTAAGGTTATTGTAATTTTGCTGCAAAGCAGCATAGTATAGAAGAAAGCTTAGGTTTCACCATATCTTAGTTCCAATTCCACTTGCCCTATGACTAACTATGTCCTGTAATTTAATGTTTAAGAGTCCAGTTCCTTAAAAGTAAACTGAAGCCCTGGCTGGTAGCCAGGTTACAATGGATAAGGCACCGGCCTGGGAACCCAAAGGTCGCAGGTTCGATTCCCCAGCCAGGGCACATAACCAGGTTGCAAGCCAGGTCTCCAGTCAGGTCTGTGGCTGGAGGCAGGTGAAACGCAACCATACATTGATGTCTCTCTCCCTCTCTGCCTCTCTCCCTTCCCCTCTTTCTAAAAATAATGAAATAAAATCTTTAAAAAAAAAAAAAGAATCCCTCTTAAAAAAAAACAAAAAACTGAAGACAATTGCTTCATAGGGTGGGGTTTAATCAGATGATGTGTACAAATGAGTACAACACAGTACCCAATAGGCATCCTCTTTTTTGGGGGACATACTAGCCCTGAAGGGTTGTCCTTAAGACTGGTGCCAGGACACCTTTCTGAATCCAGGTAACTCGGTTTGCCTTTCTATTGGCCATACTCCTGAATCTTCACTCCTCTGACCGTGCAACAAGTAACCCCAGGACTACAGGAAACTGGAAAGCTAAGCAAGGCCAGATTGTCCTAGAGCCCAGGCTCTTTCCCCTAGAGCCTGCCCTTCCACAGTGCTCACCAACCTGGCAGGATGGCAGGGGTATCGGCTAGGTTCACTGGGCTGGGTTGTGAGTGAGGATGTAGATTGCTGTGTTACCTGTTTGGATTCTGGACTATAGAACCACAGAATCTGGACTTTGTTTAATTCTTGAAGGCCATTTAGAGTCAGTCCCTAGTGGGGTAGGTGTGTCAGGAAACTATACTGGACCCCATCTTGGAGCCCAAAGATGAACTTCGGCCCTGGTTACAGGCTTTACTGTTATGTGACCTCTTCACCTCTGGCTGAAACAGCAGTATTAATTTCTCAGGACAATACAGATTTCCAAGGGCAATGCATAGGCCCTTTCAGGTTTAAAGCAGAAGTGTTTATTACTTTGGACTTTGTATATATGTCTTTACCAGAGCCAGACCAAGTAGACTTATATTTATTCTATGCCTTCCTTCAGACTCCCCAAGATCTCTTCAGGACCACCAGGATGACACAAAAATCTTAATTCCAGAGTTCCCTCCAGAAAAATTTTAGGAGGGAGTGAAGAATAAAGAGAGAACAGATTGTCTGGGAAAGAGAAAGTTTTATGGAGGAAGAGATGGAGGGTTGGTTAGGATAGAGATGGGTATGAGAAGGCCATTTCAGGGGAATGGAATATTTTCTGAATGCAATTGTGTATCTAAGTACCCCCTCTTAAAGAAATGCCCCACCAGCGCTTAGAAGAAAAGAGGGGAAAAACATAAGTCCTGCCTCAGCCAAGGTGAACCTGTCAGCTTAAGTAACACCCCACCCCCCCAATTCTTTATCTAGCCCAGGACTGCTAGGGCTCATAGGACAGCCCTCCTTAGGGCAGGTTGCTCTAAGGAGGCCCTGTTCTCTCTTTTCCCTACAAGTGTAGCCAGAGTTCAGGCCCCCCAAGATGCAAACAGAAGCAGATCCTATACCCCAAAAGTAATCAGGATTCGGAATACCAAGAAAGGCATCAGAGAACAATGGATCAAGTGCCCCCTTCCCCAGGAAGCCCTCCTGCTGCAGTTCAATCAAAGTCTGTTTTTCCCTTGGCACCACACTTCTAGTACCCACCTCCCTACTCACTGACTACCAGCTAACCTGGCCACTTATCCCAGTAATGACAGCTAGGACTAAGAGGACTTTGGTCTTTCCTAGATAAAATAATTTTGGTAGGCAATATTTAACTCAGGGTAGCATCTTGATCTCATTGCAGGGGGGTCTGAAATATTTATGTAAATTCCTATACTCCAGAGAGAATGATGGCCCTTCAAATGAATTGAAGCGTACTTTATTTCCCTTCTAGAAGGGCTTGGGGGGGAGTTTGTGACCCATGAATTCCTTCCCACCACTCCTAAATAGGGCTCAGTAGCTGAGACACCTTCCAAACCTCCATTTCAAAAGGCATCCTGTGAGAAACTAGTAAGTAGCCCAGTTATGACTCAGCACTCTTCCCTTCTCCCCGCTGGCCAGAATGAAAGGCAGAATCAAGCAGGAAGCACCTCCCCTATGAATGACTACATTTTCCGCACAAACTGAGTCATGACCACATCCCACATGGATGGAAAATTACTATGATAGAGAAGGAGAGTTAAGCTCCCAGGGTTTTTGAGTTCTGAATCCAGAAATCACAACCATCTACCCTCCACCTGGAACTAAATGAGGAAAATAGTTCTTTTTCTGGCCCTGGCCCTAGACCTGACTAAGCTTGTCCAGGTCTAAATGAAGTAAGGCTGCTTGAGCACAGGACTATATGAAAGGTAAGGAGGCCACTGTCAAACTCTCCATGTAGTGTTTTTAATAGTCTTGGCCTCCAGCTTTCAGGCATCTCAGATTCAGAGTGCTGTTGCTTTTACATGGAACACTATAAAATGGAGTTAAGTACTCACTTAATGTTACTGGTAGCTTTCTATGACTAAGTTCACGTAAAGTCATGCAACTAGATCAATCTTAGCATAGGCTAATTAATAGAAATAAGAATTAAGTTCCTATGGCATCTCATTAATGTTATAAAGACATGCTATTTGAGGGCCTGATGTATTTAATTTCATCACAATTTTTGGCATAAAAAAAAAAGACATGATCATGCCTATGCTTAAAAAAAAAAAAAAAAAGTGACTGCCATGAGACTAGCTCAGGTATTTTTTTGCCAGTACGATCCCCAATCTGTTCGTTACTTATTTTCCATTGCTTACTAGTACTTACAATTTCATCTGTCACCGATAAAATTGTAAGAAATGCTTACAACTGAGGAAAATATATTAATAGTTTCTGAAAATAGAGCAAAAATGTTATAACATTTGAGTAGTCAAGCAGCTAGGTTCAGTTGCTGGAATACCAGTGGGAACTGTTTGAGAACCTCAGGGGAAGTAAAAAAATGATTAAGAGCTCAGGTCCTTATGATTAAGAGTTGGGTAGGACCCTGGCTGGTGGCACAGTGGATAGGGCGCTGGCCTGTGAACCCAAAGGTCGCTGGTTCAATTCCCAGCCACGGCACATAACCAGGTTGCAAGCCAGGTCTCCAGCCAGGAGACCTGGAGGCAGGTGAAAGGCAATCACACCTTGATGTCTCTCTGTCTCTCTCTCTGCCTCTCTCCCTACCCCTCTCTAAAAAAAAAAAAAAAAAAAGTTGGGTAGATCTGGTTAAAAACCCATTTCCACTAACCAGCTGTGAGACCTTAGGCACATTAAAATCTCAAGAGAAAACCTATCTTCCACATTTTGTTGTCAAGATTAAATGAAAACATTTGTAAAATTTGAAAGGCTGCCTAGTATAGAACAAGAAGAGCAGTTCTGGAGGTAGTCATTTGCTAGCTGTGGAACATGGGCTAATCACTTACTCTTTGTGCTTCTATTTTCTCATCTGCAAAATGGGAATATTGGCATCTACTGTATTTTAGGCTTGTGAGAACTGCATTAGTCAATACATGTAGAGAGCTTAACGGCAATGCAAAGACATAGTAAGCCAAAGAGTTAGCAAATTATTAAATTGCTTAGCATAATGCATAGCACATACCAGGTGAAACTAAAAAATGTTAATTACCTACCCCTGATAGTTGTCCAGTTAAGCTGCAACGGTCCTTCCAGGAGGCAGGGATATCAATTAGGCTGGGTTCCCTGATGGGGTCATTTACTTAGTGAAGAGGATTTCTGCTAGATCTTTTTTAGAACTTAAAACTTGAATGGGAGAGCCTTAGGAGACTTGTAGAGTCTGAATGTAGTAGTTTTGAACAAGGACAGGTAAAGAAGTTAAGGAAACAGCTCCTAGTGGGATGGGCCTGAAGGATAGTACTTCCAAGCAAAAGCAAGTCAAACTACAAAGCAGGTAAGGAAACCAGGCAAAGTAGATTATCTCCAAAGTAGGGTGAAGGTAATGAAAGAAAATAGCTGATCTAGCACAGGCTTTGTAAATCAAGAGGATATATCAATTTAAAAAATTCCAAAACTATTGGCAGACCTTTTATTTTTTAATTGAATTTATTGGGAGGCAGACCTCATTTATTGCACTTCACAGGTGTTGCATATTTTACAAATTGAAAGCAATACCCTCCACCAGCAAAAAGATTACAACTTGCTTTATTGTAAATATTTACTGATGTGGTCTGGAGCGGAACCTGTTGTGTCTCCAAGGTGTGCTTCTATTTGAAAAGCCAGGTTTGTTTAAATGCTGTCTCCCCACTGTGCTTATGTTCCTATCTTAATATTTCAAACTATTTGGTAATGTCCAACCTGTTTCTTACAACTAACAGTGTTTTAGGTATTGTACATGAGCACAACCTGAAAGGCCAGCAGAGGTTGGCAGTGGGACTTTCAAAAGGGAGGTAAGATTCACTATAAAAGTTAGATCTAGAAATAGCTGTCTTCCCTCACCTTGCTGGCTGACCTTGGAGAATCTGGATTTTGTTTCATTATGAAAGGCTGCATTTCCTTGGGACCTTTTTATAGGTCCCAAATTAGAGATGAACCCAGCTTCCTGTATCTGCCAGTTCTTCCCCCACCTCCCTATCCCAAAGTGACTGGGAGAAGGAAGAGAGTAAGGGTTCAGCCCCTGAGATAAGAGAGCAAGGGAGAATGGAAAGGGTTTTGTGAAGAAAGCAGAGATCCTAAAGTTACCTACTTTCCAGAGGTAGGAAATCTGAGCTGCTTTGCCTCAATGGTCCTTTTAAATCTTGAGAAAGTTAATCAGCGGTATTGGATTCTATATCCATCTCAGTTTGATTAATCAGCATAACTGTTAATTTTGCTTCTTTATCTAATCCATTGATTAAAATGTTGACAGATCCATAGTGCATTAGACTAGATGGCCTCAGTTTTGACTCCTCCCAACTTAAAACAATCCTAACCCTCATGATATTCCACTCTCCTCAACCCTACTTCCATCTGGAGGCTTGGGGTAGGTGCTTGTCCAAGGCCAGTCAAAACAGTGATC
>PVIW01004523.1:71646-130091 GCA_004026585.1 Noctilio leporinus
TTAAGGCGCCGGCCTGCGAACCCAAAAGTCGCAGGTTCGATTCCCCAGCCAGGGCACATAACAAGGTTGCAAACCAGGTCTCCAATCAGGTCTGTGGCTGGAGGCAGGTGAAAAGCAACCTTACATTGATGTCTCTCTCCCTCTCTGCCTCCCTCCCTTCCCCTCTTTCTGAAAATAATGAAATAAAATCTTAAAAAAACAAAACAAAAAACAGTGATCATATCCAGTCCACAGCACCTTCCATTTTATTGTTTTATTTACAAACAGGGTAAAGTCAACTGGGAAAATCAGGGATGGGGGTTGGTCTGATCCATCCAAATGTGAAATGGTTCCTGGGTCAGTCTCCACCATGAAGGCCTCCTCTTCTGGTCCTTTTCCTGCCCCTTGATTTCTCAGGGCAGCTGTGCCTGCTTCTCCTGAGTCCTTTCATAAGGGCAGATTGATCCTGGGGGAACAGGGGTGGTACGAGGGCTGGGGCCCCCTCAGTTTGTGTAAACCTGAGTTCCGATCACACGCATGATTTCCTTCTGTATCTTGGGGTCCTGAGTATTAATGTTGGCATCGCCCACCTGACCATCCTCATATCTGCCAAAGAGAGGGCATGATACCAGAAATGTCAACCAGTGGAACTGTATTTGGAGGTGGTATATTCCATCCCAGAGGTAAAAACCTTTTTTTGGTTCTCCTTAGATTGGAAGAAATTCAATGTATCTGGTTTCCTCTAAACAGACCATGATCTATAGGCATTCCCACCCTCCAAGGGGGAAAGTCCCAGTACCAGCTGCACTCAGGTAGCCTGGTGGAGTCTCAGGTAACAGAAATAGGCTCTCCAGTAGTTATACACTGGCACATCCCACCCTCACTCCTCAGACTAATCCCTAGGTGCCCCTTGAGACTTACACAAAGAAGAACCGTGTGCAGACATGGTCGGACACAGGGCACACCCAGATGTTCCCATGCTTCTGGAGGTCTTTAGATGTAATCACTGAGAAAAACGGACCAGAAGTTACAAATATAATGCTTAGGTCAGAGTCCAGGCAGGGGAGGAGATGTTTCAGCATCAGCCTTGACTGGATTGTGAACCACAGATGCACCAAAAAGGAAGGTTGGGGACCCAGGAAAACGGACTGGGTAAGCTACCTACCTTCACAAAGTGCTATACAGTTTAGATTCCGACTCTGCAGGAACCTTGACTGAATGGATCGGGTCTGGAAGAGAATCAAAAAATAGCCAGGTAGACTATGATAGTTTTCCCTATAGAGGCTGGTTAGCTGGTGATGGATAAATAGGGATCAGGGACATCCTGGGCTCCCAGCCAGCACCACCCTCTACACACACACACGTTTTGCTTTCCCATACATAACCAGTCTCGATGAACCCACAGCTTCCATCTTTACATTTTCATGTACTGCATTTTCCACAAATTCTGTCTCTGCTTTCACACTTATGATGGAAGCCACTAATGATTCTGGACGTGTGTTCATCTTAGAATGTACCTGATTCCTTCAAACTCCCCACCACCCCCACCATTGTTTCCCCATCCATTTCTGTAGCTGAAATATCCCAGGGGAAGGGTCCTGCCTCACTGGAGCAGGGCAAACTAATAATACCTGGGGGATGGTATTCATCCTGTTATATCTCTGGACCAGCTCATCCTTGGAGGGCATCCTGTGCTGTCCTTTTCCCATTCCTGTCACAGAACAATAAACCTAGTTCATTCACTCATTCCTTAATCAATCATTTACTCAAGTGCCTACTAGGTGCCAGGCTAGATAAGATACTTGTCAATATAGCAGTGAATAAAACAAGCTATCTTTCCTCACAAAATTTAGTCTGGTTGAGAGTACAGGCAAAGAATATGTAATTGCAACACAGTATTTAAGTGTAGCGATGGGGAGAATATACAGTAGAGCAGCATGTAAACCAGAGAGAGAGTAGGAACCTAGCCTAGGGGTCTGAAGAAGGCTTCCTGGTGACAGCTAGGCTGAGAACTCTAGGATTAGAAAGACTTAGTTACGTAAGAGCGGGCAGTGCCCTGGGCAGAGGTAATAGGATATAGAAGGTCTGGAGGAACAGGAAGGTATGCCTTAGTTTGAACATGGAACATGGTCAATGGCAGAGAAGTGGCTAGAGATGATGTCTAAGAGGTGAGCTAGGATCAGGTCAAGCAGGCCTTGTAGGCTATGTAAAGGCAACCAGAGTTCATCCACAGAACATCATGAAATGAGACAAGAATGAGGGGCTCAAGAGAGTGTGACATCAACACTTTGGATCAAATTCCAGGCTGAATGAAACAACTGAAGAAGCAGACAGAGCAGGTCAGATATGTTCCAGTTTCAAAGTTACATAAAATACTGTGACCAGAGTCATTCAAGAGAGAAGGGAGAAAGCACAGCAGTTAAGTGATAATTTTTTACAGATAACCACCAAGGCAAAAACCTTGAAGAAGCCTGCTTCCTTTGGAAAGTCTTCCAACACTTTAGGAAATGTGCCAATTCCATCCAGATTCCACTCTATTTTAATCCATAAATCCTCCACTGTCCTTAATGCCCAATGAACAGTCCTGTTCATAACATTTACAGACCCATTCTGGATTTTTCTTATTTAGATACAAAGCAGCGCGTGTGTGCCCCTACTCCCAACTCCGTCTGGCTTGTGATTAGGACCTTCCATCTCTACGCTCAGCTTTAGCTCAGGCCCAGCCTTATCGCAGCCTTGTGTGCGTATGAGACTGAGAGAAAGATGAATGAGATGGGAATGATGCTATCGTTAACAGGCCATAAGCAGGGCCTTTATTGACTATTCCATCCTGAAACTTTCTATTATTATTAACTCTACTCTGCTTCAATGTTTGGTCTTTTTATAACCATGTTGTAACTGTGGGAATGATAACCTCTGGACTGATGGTCTTCACTGCTGGGGCTGTCAATTCATGCACTCACACTCAAGTTCCATGACAAGTTTATGGCCTGAACAAAACTGAGGGCAATGAGACCTTCAAGACTTGAACTGCTAATTTCTTCCTCCTATAGACACTCACCACCCGTTTCCACCTTCTCCATTAGCTCTGCATGCAAACATGACCTTCTCAGCCTGGGTATTTCAGTCTGAGTGAAATTCTCATTCAGGTTCTACCCTAAAGGACAGGAAAGAACAATCTGATTTCTGTGGCTGGTCTTACAGATGGCCCTTATGATATAATACAGAACCTGTCCCATCCCAATCCTGTCCTATTCAAAGGTTATTGTCCCAGTAACCTTTGGTCAGTTCCCCAAAACCAGACCCAGACAACATGATGGCTAGAATAAATCCCTGTTATGTTTTGTGTCGAGAGTTTATACTTATCCTGTTTCTAAACAGATGGAGTTTACCACCTCCTTTCTCATTGGCCCTAACTTTAACCTGCATAATACTCTGGCCAAGTCACCGGAGACTCCATTAGTCAAAGGGATGCTCTCCACACAGCTCCCAGAGGGCACCCAATGCCACTAGGCTACTTTGAGAAAGAAAAGAGAAAAGCAGAGCAGAATAAGGTTGAAGGAAACTGAGCAAATGCTAGAGTAACTACAGTAGGTTAGACAGTTGTACACATTCTACTTAATCATATACAGTCCAATACAATGATGAGAACATTTGTCTTAGAAGTTACAAGAGCTGGATTCCAGTCTTAGTCCTGCTTACTCACAGCTATGTGACCCCAAAGTCATTTAACTTCTTAGTTTCAGCTTTTTCTTAAGTGCCCCCAATTGGGGACCTGGCCTGCAACCCAGGCATGTGCCTTGACTGGGAACTGAACCAACAACCCCTTGGTTTGTAGGCCGGCACTCAATCCACTGAGCCACACCAGCCAAGGCATAGCTTTCTTATCTATATAGTATGGTATTGGACAAGATGATCTGTAACTGTAAAAATAAAATCCTTTGGAGAGGAATGATATCACATGATGTTTTTAAGTAATCACTAAAGTGATAAAGAAAGAAAAGTAGGTAGAGATGCCTGCCTCCAGCTGATAATTAGGTATTTAAGTATGTAGTGGTAAACAAAGATCAATGACAGAGGGAAAGAAGAGAGAGAAAATAGACAAGAAGAACCTTGTGGGTACTGAGAACTGGGAGAATTTCACTGTTTGGAAAATAGTAAGAGCTTATTTAGAGGCAAGCTCAGGCTGGGCTGAGGTAAAAATTGAGGAACCTAGACAAAGAAGCCAAAAAGACTATACCAACCCCACTCCATTTTAAACCTCAGGTACATAGAATGAGATTCACGTACACATTTAATAAACATTTATTGGGCACTTACCCTGTGTGGATTAATCCTAACATTTGGTTCATGTGCACTACCAATTATTTAACAGCACAAAGAATACCCAAGAACTAAATCCAAGAAATAAAACATCACCGGTGACTTACATCTAACTATGTGCTCTTACCCTAACCCAACTATCTGCCTCCCCTTAGAAAGTAACCATCATCCTGAAATTTGTTTAGTTTTATCACACACATGCCTAAATAATGTTTATTTGCTTTTGAACAATATAAAAAAAGGCAGTGAGCACTAGTTTTCTGGGCTTGCCTTTAAAAAAAAAAGTTTATTTATTTTTAGAGAGAAGGGAAGGGAGAGAGAAAGAGAGGGAGAGAAACATCTATGTGGGAGAGAAACACTGATCCTTTGCCTCTCATTTGCACCCCAACCAGGTACTGAACACACAATGCAGGCATGGGCCCTGACCGGGAATTGAACCAGAGACCTTTCAATTTGCTGGGTGCCTCCCAACCAAATAAGCCACATCAGTCATGGCTAGGCTTGCCTTTTTTTAAACTAAGATTTTTCCCTGTTGTTGAATGCCACTGTTTGTTCATTTTTATTGTTGAATAAAAATCAACTGTGAGGATATATTAAAATGTATTTATACATTTGAACTGTTTCTAAGATTCGCTGTTGCAAACAGTAACAGTATAGTTTTGAACATTTGTGTATACATCTTAGAGTGCACATATGCAGGAATGAAAATGCTGGGTCACTGGGATAAAAATTTTAAATTAATACCAAGTGGTTGTACTAATTTTTATCCCCATAAACAATAAAAGAAATCCCAATGATCTACAACCTCTGCTACAATCAGATATAAGATTTCTTAATTTTTGCTAATCTACATGAAACTAAAATGGTCATTTTGGTCTTGATTTTACTTCCTTGATTAATAGTGGTTGAACATTTCTCCAATGATATGTCTATTTATGTTACTTGCCTACTTTTTCTTATTGATTTTTTTGTCTTTTTCTTATTAAGTTTTTAAAATATATTTTTATTACTAATCCTTTGTGGTTATATGTGTTGCAAATGTCTTCAGTTTTGTAGCTTGTCTTTTCACTTTCTTAAGATGTCTTCTGATGAACATAAGTTTTTAGTTTTAATAAAGTGAAATATACCAATCTTAAAATGATTTATAATTCCATCTTTTTCTATTCTCTGTATGCTTTTGTATAAAATTGTGTCAAAATTTCTTTCAAAGTCTGGTTTAATACTGACTTGAAAACTACCTCAGCTCGAGAGGTTTTTTTGGCTGTGTGTGTGTGTGTATGTGTGTGTGTGGGGGGGTGTATGTAAAACTTTAAACTATTTCAATGCCTTTTTTAGTTTTAGGGCTATTCAGTCTATTCTTCTTTTCAAAGTATTGGCATAAAGTTAATAATAATCTCCCATTAACTTTTTTTTTTTTTTTTTTAAGATTTTATTTCATTATTTTTAGAAAGAGGGGAAGGGAGAGAGGCAGAGAGGGAGAGAGACATCAATGTATGGTTGCGTTTCACCTGCCTCCAGCCACAGACCTGACTGGAGACCTGGTTTGCAATCTGGTTATGTGCCCTGGCTGGGGAATCGAACCTGCGACCTTTGGGTTCGCAGGCCGGCGCCTTAACCACTGTGCTACCAGCCAGGGTCCCATTAACTTTTTATACTTAACTGTATCTGTAATTATATTCCCTTTTTCATTCATCTAATTGTGTTTTTTCTCTAATCAGTCTACCCCACTTTATGTTTTTTGTTTTTGTTTTTAGTTCTTTAAAAAAAATAAACTTTTTGGCTTTTGGGGGTCTATCTGTTATACCTGCTTTTATTTGGTTGATTTTGGCTCTTACTATATTATCTTTTCTACTTTGTTTGGTTTATTCTGTTATTAAGAGACTTTTCTAGTTCTGAGCCTCTAGACTTAACTTTTCTAATCTTTATAACAATTATTATTACTGTATTACTGAAGGACACAAACTAATCTATTAAAACTCTAGTACTGTCTTCTTCACGTGGTAGACATGCAACTCAATAGTGTCTCTCTTTTATAGCGACTAGAACAAGAACAAAAGAAGACAGAAAAGGAATTAAGATGTGAACGTGGAACACTCAGAGAATTCTAAGTCAGAATTATTTTCTGAGCAGGATAAAGCTGGACTCATCTCCTGAGCAGAATCTGGACCCAATTAAGGCCTTATCTTGGGAATAAAATGCTTTTTCTTGCAGTCAGTGTGACTAATATCATAGTATGTAATTAAACACAGTTTAAAAGATGGTTGACAGGGAGAAGAAAAATGTGTCCAGAAATGTAAGCCAATGGAAAGACCTCAAGCTTTCAGTATATTTACATATAATTCACACATGGTTTATAATGATGGGTTATTGCCAACACCAAAAATGTGGTCTACAAAATGCCTAGTTTCATTTTCCAGTTATTTTCTAACCAATTCCCAGGACTAAGCCTCTATAATGAATGAACCATCTCCATTAAAAAAAAAAAAAAAAAAAAAAAGGATTATCTAAGAGAAAAGGAGATAAATGGCCTCACCTTGTGAAGAATTCCAATTTTTAATGAGAGGAAGTTGAGAAGGAGAAGACTATATCTATGACTGGGGAGAGAGCTGACACAGACCAAGTATCCACAACGGAGGAAGAGGAGATAGCACAGATCATGTATTCACAAAGTGGGTGTAATATAAAGAGTCAAGATGGCCAAAGGGTATTTCTTACCTGAGTATCCAAAGGAAATACTGGAGATGGGGCTCAGGTAGATGCCTTTGCCATAGGCTGCTCCATGCAGCTTGCAGGGAAACACCAGGATGAGCAATATGAGCCTGGGCCCTCCCATGGACGTATGCTAGGCAGCCACAAGGCTCATCTAATCCCCTGTCCCCATTTTCTCTCTCATTCAGATAACTCCAGGCGCCTACTCTTAAAAAGCTGATTCACTGAAAAATGGATGAAAGTTAACCCCTTTGTCTATGAGACTAAGTTAGTCCCCTAGAAACCACGCTCCTGTCCCCAGTCCTTGGTACATATGAAGATTCCAAAAAAAAAAAAAAAGGAACTACAGAACAGGTAGCGAGCAGGAAGGATGATAACTGTTCCTTGGAGTCTCACAGGGCAAAAAAATGAGTCTGCTATATCAACTCTCTGAATAAACAGTCACATATATTGAAAAGTTCCAATAGGTTATTTCATCTAATGGCTGCAATGAGCAATTCATATGCCTGCCTACAGCTACATTCCCATTCCCATTCCCATAACCAAAAAACATAGCCAGAGATAAAATATACAACAGCCACATTTATTCTATACATACAGTTCCAACTTCCTACCTAGGGGAATCACATGGCTGGCTAGATTTGAGGATGCTTAGGCAAAAACAGCTTAATACTCAGGGTAAGACTTCCTGAAAACTAAATAGGGTAGAAAGGGGAGGTGCAGATAAAGAAAAATGGGTCCCAGCCTCACCTGCAATTTGGTGTAGGATGCATTCACCAGCCCATTGCGCAGGATCGAATGCCAGTTCTCAATGTGGGACCCACTGTAAGGCAGGTAGAATACATGTCTTCGTATGGTATGAAGTTCCCAGAGCACATCCCAAACTGCCACTCCCACCCATTGTCACCCACACAGGACATGATGATGAACACATACACCTAGTGACAGACATGCATATGGGCACAGTCACAGGCATCCAAGACTTGTGTGTTGCTAACCCCTATATCTTAATTTCCAGTCCCATTCTTTAGCTAACTTTAGCTAGTCCCATCCTAAATCCTCAATTACTGATTCAGTATTTGCACTGGCCTATTTTCCTATATTTCAAATTAAATTCTCCAACTCAATAAACTTATCACTAAATCCAAATATGGCTTCCAGTCCTGAATTCAAGTCTATTTTGATAAAAGGGTACCACTATTCCCTTTGCATTACCTTTAGTATGGCTCTCTTTCTCTCTCTTCTCCTCCCACAATTAGGTATCAATTGCTGATTTCCTCAAATTTGCTTTCAAATTTAATCCTTCCAATCTGTAGCAGCAACTATCTTTTTATAGGCAAATGTCATTTACCCTCAACTGAGAGTAAAGATTATTATTGTATTGTCTTTTTTAAAAAAATCCTCCCTGAGGACATTTTAAAAATTGCTTTTTAGACAGAGAGGAAGGGAGCGAAATATCAAGGCAAGTAAGAGAAAACATTGATCTGTTTGTTGCCTCCTGCATAGGTCTGGACGAGGGTCATATACACCCGGACAGGGGATCAAACCAGCAACCTAGCTATGGGATGACAGGCTCATGTGCATCTTTTTATCCTCTACAGCACCTACCACAATAACACTTAATAAGTAATTGCTGACTGATTGGTTGATGGACATAGGTAACATAAACTCATTCATCTGTAGTGAACTTGCTCTCTCATCATCATCCTACATTAATTGTTGCCCCCCTCCCCCATTTCCACACTCCTCACTGGAAGGCAAAAGTGCTGCCATAGAGCTTCTTGGCGGTCCGGAACCGTGCCTCCTTGGCAGGAGGGCTGCTCAGCAGGAGGAACTGGTGTGAGGTGTGCATGAACTTCAGCTGCTGCCCAGGGTGGGGGTGGGGTCAGAAAAACAGAGCAGAAATGGAGATCAGGGAGGGAAAGGCTGGGGATATGGAGCAAATCAGGTTTGCAATGACCCCAAGTAAGGGAAATATGCTTAGGCCCAAAGACTACTGTCAACGGACAGAGGCAACCAGGCAAGTCTACCAATGGGGTTGGCTGGTCTGGAGTCCCTTCCTGCCTTTTATCAGAAATTTAAGAGTTTAGAGGATGAAAGATCACTTACCCTGCTGAGAGGTAGTTTGACAATGTGTGACCTGTTGCTAGAGATGATCCTAGGACAAAACAGAGAAAAAGAAAAAGGACAAACTAAATATGTGGTTAGATCATCCTGAACAAAGCAGCTGCCTTGCTTGTGCCCCTGGGAGAATACGCAAAAATTCCAGAGTTGTCTGAATTCTGTGAAATATCCAGGCCACAATCTGAATATTTTCTTGGCCAGTAATGCTTGTTTATACATATATAAAAATGTAAAAGGAAAGCTAGTTACCGGTAGTTAAATAATGGATGAAAAAAAGAGGGATGGGAGGTGGTGGCTGCAGCCAGGGACAGAAAAGAGAACAAAAGGAAAAGCACAAGAGGTCAGCTAAAAAAATCAGAAAGGAGGGTCCGTATTAGGGTGGTAACACAAACTTGAGATTTAGAAACTCAGAACTAAGCTCAGGAGCTGTCCCACCTGAGCTCAGGGGAAGCCTGATGGCTCTTCAGGATGGCAAAGAATAGATAGAAAGTTACTGCTTGGGCTGGAGAAAGAAACAAACAGAAGAAACCAGGACATACTTCCTGAGGATTTAGGGACTGACTGGGCTCTACATAGGTGGAACTCAGAGGATGGGAGGGAATAAAGGCACAGAACACTGAAGCCTCAGCAAAGGAGCATTATCTCTTAGAGTGGATGATTTGTATTTTTTTTGCCTTCACCAAAGTATTTGTGACAATACCCTGGAGGATCTATGCCTGGTCATTCCTCATGCTAAGAGGGAGCATGCAGCACTGAGAAAGTACTGCTATCAATGGCTGACTAAGAGGAAAAAGAAAAGCTATGTTAAGAACACAAAGCCCTGACTGGTGTAGCTCAGTGGGTTGGACATAGTCCTGCAAACCAAAAGGTCATTGGTTCCATTCCTAGTCAGGGCACAGGCCTGGGTTGTGGGCCGAGTTCCTAATTGTGGGTGAGGGAGAAGCAACCAATCCATGTTTCTCTTTCTCTCCCTCTCTTTCTCCCTCCCTTTCCCTCTCTCTAAAAAAAAAAACAAACAAAAAAACCCCAAAACAAATCAGGAATAAAGATGAGGGAGGGAGGGTGGGGGTTGAGGGCAGATTCTGAGGGGGTCAGAATCTTTTCCAGAAGGGAAAAACAATATTGCCTCAGGGCTGTGAGTGGACAGTGACCTTGAAGGTGGACTTCACGACAGGGAAAGGGAGTAGAAGGGGGAGATATACCTCTCTGGGTGCACAAAAACTTATTTGAAATGAAAAGTGTTAATTCCACTCTGGCTGGTGGCTCAGTGGATAGGTGCCAGCCTGTGAACCCAAAGGCTGCGGGTTCGATTCCCCAGCCAGGGCACATAAGCAGGTTGCAAGCCAGGTCTCCAGCCAGGTCCTTAGCTGGAGGCAGGTGAAAGGCAACCATACATTGATGTCTTTCTCCCTCTCTGCCTCTCTCCCTACCCCTCTGAGAATAATAAATAAAATCTTAAAAAAAAAAGTGTTAATTCCTACATGCAAGGGGCACTCAAAAATCTATAGGGAAATAAGAAAGCCCTAAAGAGAAGTTGAGACATCTCAGAATTTGTGGACTCTCTGTAGGACCTGACTGAGTTCTTGTCAAAATCGGAGTATCAAGAATGTAATACAATAACAATTAAAAAAAAATCAGGTACATCAACAAAAAAACCAGGAAAAAGCAGCTATGATATATATAACCTCAGGAAAGAAGAAAGAAGCTGAACAGTCTCTAAGGGAAGGTTTAGGCTCCTTATCTAATATCATACCCTGCCCCACTCTGGAAAGAATGGACCATTCTATCCATACCACTGCAGGAGAGGATGGGCCAGGGGATCCAGCTTGTCCATTTGCTTCTTGATTTCCAGATATGAGCCCTGTAAGACAACAGCCATAAATTGAACTTCCAGGAGTGGTGGGAACCCTCCCACTTTCCCAGACTGACTATCGGGGCCTAGGGCAAAGTAGGCAGCAATAGCCACACGAAGGCAAGAGAAAATGGGGTTCCCACCCACAAGGAGCCCAGTCAGACTGGGAAAACTCATAAATAAATATGAAAATGACTGAAAATGCTTACGAAACAACATGCAGGTGGGTCTCCCTCATTTTATGCAATTCCTACAGCCTTACAAAGTTGATTGTAAATCAAAAAAATAAATAAAATCAATGTCCAGAAAGAATTAGCTAAGGAGTCCTGGGGTAAAACTTTACATAAAGCAGAGTCCTTCTGACAAGTAAATCATCCCTCCTTGGTGTCTCTTATATGCTAATCTGAACTGTAACACATAGGATTTGCTGAGAAGAGGCCCACCTGTAAATGAGCACAAATGAATGTCTATTCATGCAGAGATTGCAGACGAGGGGTGGGGAAGTCTGGTGAGGGACAGCCTTGAGTCAAAGGATGGTCACTGCTCCATGTGGCTGCCCCACCCCTAGAAGGACAGAAGATGCAGGCCCCTGGGTCTAGTTCCTTACCTCCCAGCCCCCCTCCTCAACCTCCCAACCCTGGGCAGAAGTCTTTCCCTCATGTCTCTTAATTCCCTAAAAATTATGGGGAAAACATTAAATATGAGTAACTTTTTAATGAATTAGCAACAAAGGTAAAGGTAGAGAGAGAGAGAAGTAACAGTGCTAACAAAACAACAGGAGGGAAGACTAAAAAATACACAGTGAGGAATCTGAATAGCATCTCTAAATCTTCACTCCACTCCCAAGAATTTCAAACAGAATACAACAATTGAGTGGCACAGGCAGAGGACAGGCAAAGGGCAGAGTACCTGGGTCATCTCCCGGATGGACATCACACTATCCAGAGCTTTCTGAAGTCGCTCATAATTCTTCTTCTGTGTGGAATCAATGGGAAGAGAAGAACCAAATGAAGAAAAGTGGAGGAGAGTAAGATGTGATGAAAAGGAGGACTAGGTGTATAAAAATAAAATGGCTAGGCCCTGGGGAAATGGTGTAGTGTGTGATAGAAAGAAAATAGGTTTAACATCGGTCAGTTCTGGAATCACATGCTAGTTTTCTTTCACCAGCTGAGAGTAATAGGCTACATTACTAAACCTCTTAGAAGCCCAGTATCCTTGTGCATAAATGAAGGGTAAAAATTGCCACTACTCTCATATAGATGTTTTGAAGTAACATATAGAGAGAACCTGGTGCAGCGTGTAATACATAACAATGAGTAATAATCAAGCACTTTGATGGTTAACTGTGTCAATCAGATAGGTGCATGGAGTGCCCAAACATTTGGTGAAACATTACTTTGGGGTGTGTTTGTGAGGGGCTTTTTAGATGCAATTAACCCTTGGAGGACTGTGTAAAGCATATTGCCCCCTTCTAATTTGTGTGGGCCTCATCCAATCAGTCAAAGGACTGAATAGAACAAAAAGGCCAAGCAAAAGGCTCCTGTTGCCTGACTTCCTGAAGCTGGGACACTGGTCTTTTCCTTTCTTTAAACTTAGATCGGAAAATGCTAGTTTTTAAAAAATACTTTATTTATTATTTTTAGAGAAGGGAAGGGAGAGAGACATCAATGTGCGGATGCCTTTCACCTGCCCCCAGCTAAGGACCTGGCTGAAGACCTGGCTTGCAACCTGGTTATGTGCCCTGGCTGGGAATTGAACCAGTGACCTTTGGGTTCGCAGGCCGGCGCCTTATTCACTGTGTCACCAGCCAGGGCTGAAACTAACTTTTGGATTGGAACTTAAACAATTGGCTCTCCTGAGTCTCCAGCTTGCTGACTGCTGATCCTGGGACTTCTTAGCCTTCATTATCATATAAGCCAATTCATTATAATACATCTCCAATTGATTATGTCTCTGTGGAGAGCACTAACTAATGCCATACTTCACATATATTATCCCTCATTTTTGTTAATAATCAGCAAGCTAGATATTATCTCCTTGTACAGATAAGAAAATTGAGGTGCATTAAGGTTAATTGACTTGCCTACCACCATTCAGCTTGGGAATAAGCAAGAGTCTCAAGCAGAATCCAGGTCTGTTTGCTCCAAAAGTCTGTATTCTTCCCTTTCATGACATAACAAATATTAATTCTTCTCCCCTTTTCCTGACAAACTCAGTGGTTTAATTCTGTAAAACAGCTAAAGCTCAGGATTCAAAAGTTCCCAAGAAATAATTGTTTTGTTTCTTCAAAGACACTGTTTAACTAGAATGATAGCCTATGGTCTCCCAGTCTTCTACTGTTCCTGTTTTTTTAGCCCTAACTTTATTAAGCAATTATACCTTAGGGTTAAAGGCCAGAGTCTTGGGATCAGTGGGGTCCACCACAGAGGGATAAGGCTCAAAGATGATGCTCTTTCTAGGGGACTCCAAAGCTGCCCTACACATGGCCACCAGCAGATCCACCACCTTAGGGGAAAGGAGAAAGGGTTCAGCAGAAGCTAAATGATTTTTTGAAATTCTCACCCGAGGACATTTTTTCACTGCTTTTTGGAGAGAGAAGAAGAGAGAGAAACATCATGTGAGAGAGAAGCATCAGCTGGTTGCCTCCCGCCTACACACACATCATTTGTGTATGCGGGTTAGAGATTGCACATGCCCAGATCATGGAATGGAACCTACAAACTAAGTATGTGTCCCAACCTTTTGGTTACAGGACACACTCTGATTGACCATACTGCCAGAGTGCTAAATGATTTCTCAGTCCTGAAAGTCACATAGTATCCAGGATAGGTCTACCTTTTGGAGTCTTAGCGTTTGTCTCCGCTCTTCTTTTTAAGAGCAAGTATGTTTATGATTTTTTCATTAGAAAATATAAACTCATTATAAAAATTCAAGTAATAATGAGTAAAAAAGTCATAAAAGATAAAATCCCCCTGCCCCTAAGCAAATCTCATTCCTCATGGGTAAGTTGCTAAATTTTTTTTGTTGTTGTTGTTGTATTACATCCATCCCCTTTTTTGCTCCCCTCTGTCCCCCTAAGTTGCTAAATTTGCCATATATCCTTCCAGATATTTTTTCTACAAAAATATTTATTTTATTAGATAGGCAACCTTGAGTAAAGAATTGTACCATACATATTAATGTGTACTTTGTTATAATTTTCATTAAATTTTTTAGAGAGAGGAATAGGGAGGGAGAGAAGGAGAGAAACATTGATGTGAGAGAGAAATACTGATGGGTTGACTTTTGCGTGTGCCCCGACTGGGGAACAAATTCACAACCCAGGCATATGCCCTGATGCAGAGACCTCTCAATTTGTGAGATGATGCTGAACCAACCGAGCCACGCGGGTCAGGACTCATGTTATAACTTTCTATCCTTAAATAATAGCTCTATAGTATTTCCACTGTAAGGATAAATCATAATTTAACAACACCCTACAGATATAGTTGTAGTTTTTTTTTTTGTTTTGTTTTTAAAATTTTATTATTTTTAGAAAGAGGGGTATGGAGAGAGGAAGAAAGGGAGAGAGACATCAATGTACGGTGGTTGCCTTTCACCTGCCTCCAGCTAAGGACCTGGCTGGAGACCTGGCTTGCAACCTGGTTATGTGTCCTGGCTGGTAATCAAACCCGAAACCTTTGGGTTTGCAGGCTGGCGCTCAATCCACTGAGCCACATCAACCAGGGCCTTTTTTAATAAACTATTACAAATAATACTGTCTTGAACCTTCTTACATATGAAAGCTTTTCTGGAAGTTTAGTTCCAGGGAATGAAACTGCTAGGTTCCCCATCTTTTCTTGATCCCATCTCCCCAGCAGCTTTTCCCTTTCCCATACCTCTGCTCCAGTGGCCACCTCCTCTGCGGCTCCAGACATGACACCCAGTGTGTAGAAGGAGAAAACGCACAGTTCACGAGTGCAGACGGCTGGCTGAATGGACACATTAAACACACAATGGTGGTAGGGGAGGTGCAGTAAAAAGGTGTAGGGAGGGAGTGATAATCCTGACCACAACAACTCTAGAATGAGGTAGGAACTTGAGGCCCTTTATGTCAAGAAAAAACTGTAAGTAAGTGAAGTCTTAATTAAAATGCCGTACTGTTAAGTTTGAGAATTAATGTTGCCCCTTCTACAAAGCCTTCCATGACCAGGTCCCTGGGTGATTAAGTTGCTCTCCCTTCCAAGCATCACAACCATGCTCTTATGTCTTCTATACACTTAAAGTATTTGTCCACTCTCCTAGATTTAGAGACCTTAAGGATAGTACCATATCCAATCATCTTGGTTAATATCTGATCCCTATTTTTAAATGTTGGATGGAGATTACATCTTAAAAAGTATTCACATATCCTCATCTTTCCTAGCAGGACTGTTGGCATTTATTTGAGAAAAAATTATTTCTAGAGTCTCAGAGAGTAAGGACAGAGCTGTACCTTTACCATAGAGCCAGAAAGAAAGGAATAATGGCAAGATGAGATGTGAAGGGGCCTTGGCTAAAGGTCAAAGGAAGAGGGTCACTGAACAAGGGCTTATACCTTGAGCATGGACCCGTTCTGGAAGACATGCTGCTCATCACACACCACACAGTATTCATTCAGTGTTGGAATTCTCTGCTCTGCATACTTCATGATCTGAGGAGAGAAGAGATTCTATTCAGTCTTTTGGAAGTACAGGCACAGATATGGGAACTAATTTGGGCTTCTTTTCTAGGTACTCTCCTTCCTTTCAGCCCCATGTCTAGAACAGAATCTCTTCCTGGGCCTGAACTTAGTTAAACTAAGGGCTTGACTCTAGAGCTAAGACTATGTATTAAGAGTAAAAACATGACCAGCCATGGCAGAAGACGTGGGTTAAGATTGTCCTCTTCATTACCCTAATACCACATGTTAACTTCATCCAAGTCAGTTAACATAGGCCTTGGTTTCTTCATTTATAAAGGAGAACATTATTCACCTCACAGAGGTATTAAGCATAATGAGATGATTTCTGTGAAAGTATTTTTAAACATTAACATTGACCAAACTATTAACATTAAACATTAACATGAACCCAACTATTTAACATTAAACATTAATCAAGCTATTAACATCAGTTGTAGTAATTATAGACTGACTGTCCCTCTGAGACAGGTGAGTGCAGAGTCCACGCTGAGATGGTAGGGGGCCTGAGAAGATATTCAACTACTAAAATAATTGGTCTACCCACTGGTCACAACCACAGACCTCTGCTGGAAGAGAGACAAATCCTGAGCTCATGAAGCAATATCCTAAGGTATTTTTTTAAACATTGTCTTAACTTGGCTTTTCCAACCAGCTACATTTTGTGTTATAAATCAAGTTGTTTCCATTCCACATTCTTTGGGGCTAGTAAAGGGACAAGCAAGGGCTTCCATTCATTCAGGTTTACTGAATGCCTACTACATACCCAGCTCAGTGAATAGTCTCCTTGATTATGCAATAATATAAAAATTGTCTTCTCAGAGCCTATACTACAATAGGGGAGGTGGAGTATGTATACAAATTAATTACGATTCAACGTAGCATATCGTACACGACACATAGGTGCCGTATGAAACCAAAAGCACATGACAGCTCAGCAAGAGGAGATATTCCTTCCAGCTAATTAATTTACATATGGAGAAAATTTTATGAAAAAGGTGACACTGAGCTTTGACTGTAACAGGCAGATATAGGGAGGAAATCCAGTGGAAGAAATGACAACAACAAAGGTAACAGGGATGCAAAAATGAAAGCATGTCCAGGGATTAAAAAGGTTTTAAAAAGAAGAAATTACCAGCAGTGGCTGAGCAGTCAGAGGTCTGCAAGGAAAACTGAAGAAAATTTGAGCTAGACTGCTAGGGGGTCATAAGGAAATTAATGTCAATTACTTTCCCATCTCAACACTAAGGCATTTAAAACCTGTAGTGCATCACTTGGCACATGATCATAAGTGATCTGTAAACAGTCTTCCCAGTAATGTTGTATGCTTCTTGAGGATGGGAGCTATTCACCTTTTCTCCTGTCCACATAGTATAGTTCTGGGAGTGGAGCAACTCAGGAACTATTTAACTGAGGAGCTAGGAAATATTAGGCAATCAAATGGGCCAGACAACAGGGAAGGCTTTGGAATGAAACTCTGGACTTGATTTACCTGGACAAGGAATCCATATTCCAGAGTGGGGATGTTCTTGCAGTGACCACTGACCTGATTAAGAGTGAAAACACAGATCCCATCAGCCTCCTATGAAGCTGGCACTTAGATAACCTCACTCATGCCCATCACCTAGGCTTCTCCTAAAGTAGCTAAGCTCTAGCTCTCATCAGCCCAAGTAAGTCCAAAGCTGGAGAGACCTTTAGACATTTTTGCCAAGGATGCCTGAAAAGAGCACATCTATCCTTAACCTTATTCAAGGTAGGTGAACCAGGTTAGTAAAGCAGCTGATTATCAAGTCTTAACCATAACTTAATCATATCGTATTTGACACTTCATTGGGATGTCCAACCCCAGACATCCCACTATCAGAGAAGCTTGTCAAATAGCTATTCTTTTTTTTTTAGAGAATGAAACACTGATTTGTTGTTCCACATATTTATGCATTCATTGGTTGATTCTTGTATGTACCCTGACCAGGGATATTGGGATGATGCTCTAACCAATTGAGCTACCCGGGCAGGAGACAAATAGTTCAGATAAAAGTTTTCAGCTATTAAAAAATGTGCTCCTTTGCTAGTCCAATTCCCCAGTAAGGGCACATAACCAGGTTAAAAGCCAGGTCTCCAGCCAGGTCCATAGCTGGAGGCAGGTGAAAGGCAATCATACATTGATGCTTCTCTACCTTTCTTCCTTCCTCCTTGCCCTTCTCTCTGAAATTAATGAATAAAATCTTTTTAAAAAAAAAGTGTTCCATTTCACCACTCACGGTACATGCCCAGGTTTGACTTACAATGCCTGGAAAACCATGCTCCCACTGCATTTTGAGATGCTATATTCTCATAATTCCACTCCCACCCTCATATTCCCAAGTCAAACCCTCCCTAACTCATGTACCAAAGGAGAGGTCCGTGCTGGGGGAGGGAAGCCCACGTGCTGGGGGCACAGGAGACCTGCCTGGGGGCTGGGTGGGTAACCAAACACCTCCACTTTGGGGTTCTTCATGGTGCAGGAGATGGAGCGGTTCATGAGGCGCCCAACCCGAAGCTCTGGTACAGCAAGTTTGCCTTTCAGCATGGAATCCTGTATGATAGGGAAACTGGGAGACCTGGAGAGAGAGCAAGGAAAAGTGATAAAACTGGGGATTTGTCTGAGCATTGGAAGAGGCCTGGAGACAAGAAGGTCCTAGGCCAGGATGAGAAGTGACTAAAGCCAAAAAGAGCATATGAGGAAAGTGCTACTGGATCTCAAGACTGTTAAAACAAGTAAGCAGATCACATATCTGAATTGATTTTTATGTCATTATCTGTGTGTTTTTCTGACTGGAACTTAGACAGAGGCCAAGCTTAGGGGACTACAACATCTAGGTCAGGAATGGAATGATCCATTGAAGCAGATGCCTGTTTCATTTACTCAATGTGTATGTGCATTTATATACATATGATTAAAAAGGTTATTTCAAAGGGCCTGATGTCTGATTGTAAACAATACCCATAAAGCTACAAATCTGGATCTGTATTTGCTTTTAGGATGGTCAGAAAGCACTGGGGTGTGTGTCTGGACCTTTAGATTATTGAAATATTATCTAGTTCTGTAAATAGAACTAGATAATACAGTGGAACCCCAGGTCTTAATTCATTCCAGAAAACTGTTCAAGTGGTTTGTTCAAAAACCACATCTCCTTTATCACCTGAGACACATGTGACTGAACATTCAGATATGAGCATGAAAGGGTTGTAGGGTACAGAATCAAGACCAAAAGTTTTATTAGACAACTGACACATTATTTCTGCGAAAAACTAGGTCAAGAAATGAACTGTTCAAGAACTAAGATGTTTGAGAACCAAGGTTTGACCGTAAATCAATGCACCCTTGCATAAGGGCAAGGAGTTGGTGCCTTATCTCTGACTCTGCCTCCTTAGGATAGGGAAAAGGATGAGAGTCAAATAAAACAAAGGTGGAGAGATTAGCGTACATTTCTCCTAATATACTATGAGTTAGGAATTGTGTTTTACATAAAGGAAAGGTATAAAAATTGGGATCAGGATATGTAGGGTTCTGAGCCATGTGGGTACTTTTATTATTTAAAGGTACAGAATTCAGAGGCTCCAAGGAGAGGACAGGATAAATTTAGGTAATCAAGAAGGTGGGGTAGGGACTTAGACAGGACTAAGTGATTAGAGATGATCAGCTCCTGGAGGAGAACTTACTTGGGGATGGGTGAAAAGATGCTGAGGCCGGCTCGGAACTTCTTGATGGTACCAGTTGCCTTGAACCAACTGTGCCTCTTCTCCTGCTGGGACTTCAAGAAATCGTTGCTGAGATGTTTCCATTGTTGGGATGTGAACATACCCAGGATCCTAAGGCAACAAAGAAAACAGGCTTAGGAAAGCCAGGGAAGGAAATCTGTCAAGAAAGAGGACTATGAAAGGCAACTAATCTAAAATTCAGACCCAAGGATTGCAAAGATAGTTGTTGGTGGGGAAATGTGTCTGAATACCACCTCTCAACCCACACGTATGACCTTAGCACGTGAAAATGTATTGTCCTAAGTACCTCTTTACCCTAGGGTGTTAATACCCACTCCCATTACCTAGTCTAATGAACAACAACAAAAATTCTGAGATTGGCTGCCTTGAGAGGGAGATCTCAGAGGTGAGCATTCAAGTTGTAAACACTGGAATTTATTACCAAGAATAACTATATACTAAAAGTGAAACAAAAGTAGTGGGATAGAGGTGAGTATCACCCTCTGCCTTGTGAAGGACTAGGGATATGAGATATTGACACTGTTAAGTGAAAAATTACATCCCCAAATTTGTGATTTCCAACTTGTGGTGGGTCCTCAGCTAGTCTTGTGAATCTTTTCATTGTTCTCAATCAGTTCTTTCTGGAATTACTCAAAGCCAACAATTTTCAACCAGTATGCCATGGCACACCAGTGTGCTTTAAGAATTTTTAAAACATGTAGTACTATTTAATCAGGGGTAGCGATTCTTTTCCCTTAGATTGTCAAATTAAAAAATGACAACAGTCAACACAACAATAGCTGTCTGGTATGAATAAATTAATACCTATTTTTTTTTGTCAGATTGGCAAAAAATATATTTTTTGCATGCTGCAGAATTTTAGTAATTAGTTTATATGTGCCATGAGATGAAGAAAACTGAAAATCGTTGCTCTAAGTTATCCTAATCTTTATCACCTTCTTTAAGCAACTAACTTCACCTACAACCAATAACCCCTCTTCCTTCTAAATAGAAAAAAACCTAAGCCATCAGATATCAACTTTCTTAATTTTCTGCCCCTACCAAATCAATGTCCATTTCCACCCTTTTGTCTATCCCTCCATTCTCTGGAGTCAAGATAACCCTCCTATTAAGGATCAATTCCTCTATTTGTGCTCTAGATCTCAGTCCCTTCTGCCTCTTCAGGGGCTTTGATCCATCAATCATCCTTCCCTCCTGTCAATTCCTTTCCCATCATATTCTTCTTGATTTGGTGAACCTGCTGGAGTTGAGAATAAAAGGTCTTCTGCATCTGATTGCTGCATTTTTTAAGTAAAACAAACACAGAACAGACAAAGCAAATAACCATCACTAGCCTTGACATCAACATGAGCTTCAATCCTGGTCTGCCATTTCTGACCATGGTGCACATTTTCTCATGAGTAAGAGCCATGCCATGGAAATTAGGCAGTTTTTGCCCTGAACATCCTCAGTAATTAGCTTGAATTTTCTAAATGCAACTTCATCATGCTGCAGATCAGTTAGGCTCATTTCAAAAACATGACCTTTGAGGCTATCAGATGTGATTTTGGATCCCTGTGTTTTCATGACAACTGTTTCCAATATTCCTTATATTGAACATAACTGGTACTTTCAAATCACACCAATCTTTCTTAGAAAATAGGTAAACCACTTTCCTTGTGGCTCCCTCTCTGCCATCTTTCATAAGGTGCTTGTTCTTTCCCACCACCACAGTGCTGCCCAGAGAGCCAAAAGACAAGTCTTAGCGGTTTCATAACTCATAAATCTCTCCAGTGCATCTCTCATCTCTAGCCTTACCTACAGTCACACTTTGGTTCAAGCTGTCATCTCTTGTGTGGACTTCTACAAAAGCCTCCTACTAAACTAGTCCTACCCTCTTGTCTAATGTCTTCCTATCTATTTTGCACAGTGCTACCAGAATAGTGTTTTTAAAACTAAATCAGCTGGTTCAATTCCCAGTCAGGGCACATACCCAGGTTTTAAGCCAGGTCCCCAGCCAGGTTCCCAGCTGGAGGCAGGTAAAAGGCAACCGTATATTGATGTTTCTCTCCATTTCTTCTTCCCTCCCTTCCCCTCTCTCTAAAAATAATGAATAAAATTTTTTTAAAAAACCCCACAAAAACTAAATCCATTATGTCTTTTCTTTGACTAAAACCCTTCAATGTTCCCACTGCCTATAATATAGAAGCCCACAATCCTCTCCTATTTGAACCCCTTCCTACTTCTCTGGCTTCAGTTCCTACCCCTCTTTCCTTGCATTTTACTAGTAATACTTCACTACTTGAAACTCCCTGCATACATGTGGCTTCATGTTACTGTGCACTAGCAAATGTTACTCACTTTCAGAACCTGTCTACATAGGCAACTTTTATCTATCCTTGAAAACCCTTAGTCATCTCCCATTCATTCATTCACTTGTTCACAGTCCTCCACCTCTACCAGACTGAATCATTCCTTCCTCTGTGTTCTTTCTAAAACTTATGTATTCACTTTTATTAGAACATGTACCCACTGGACTCTATTTGGAATTCACTGAAGGTAGAATCTACAGCTCATTTTTCTTTGTATACCAAATACTTAGCAAGGTGTTCAACACATTCAATGAACTGAAACTGTCTGAGCTCCTAGGCCCCATACAAAGAAAACTATAATAGTAAATGTGAAGAGCATAGCTCTAATTTCAGGGTTATACTTTTCCCTAAATATTAAGTACTGATGCATTTACACAATGGAACACTATACAGCAGAAAGAAAGAAGGAACTCCTACCCTTTGCAACAACATAGATAGAACTGGAGAGTATTATGCTTAGTGAAATAAGCCAGTCAGTGAAGGCAAATACCATATGATCTCACCCATTACAGGACAATAATGACCAAAACTAACAACAAGCAAAACAGAACCAAATATATGAATACAGTGAATAGGCCTGCAGTGGTCAGGGGGAAGGGGGTTGGGGGGAGGGGGAAGGAAGAGGCAAGGAAGGGGAGCAGTTTAGACAAGAACCTAGTATAAAGGAACCATGGACATGGACAACAGGTGGGATTGACTTTGGGGGCGATGGGTGGGTGGGAAGGGGGACAGAGGGGAGCAAAAAGGGGATGGATGTAATACAACAACAATAATAAAAAAATACCCAACAATAAAATGGCAATAAATACATTTCTATCAACAATTGAATCTAAAAACCAAACTAAGCAAACAAGGAGAACAGCATAATCATGGATATGAAAAGCATTTTGATGGTTGCCAGATGGGAGGGGGTGGGGATGGGGGGAGTGGGTGAAGAGGAGAGGGGATTAAGAAGTACAAATACTGGGGAGGTGGACAGAGGGGAGCAAAAAGGGGATGGATATAATACAACAACAATAAAATTTAAAAGGAAGGAAAAAATATTAAGCACTAATAAACCTATCATCTTTTTTTCTTTTTCTTTTCTTTTTTTTAAAGATTTTGTTTATTCATTTCTAGAAAGAAGGGAAGGGAGAAAAACATTAATCAGTTGCCTCCCTCACACCCCCAACTAGGTACCAGGACCATAACCCAGGCATTTGCCTTGACCAGGAACTGAACATGTGACCCTTTGGTTCTCAGGCCAGCACTCAGCCTACTAAGTCACACCAGCCAGGGCAAACCCATCTTCTCACCTTCAAAATCTCTCTCTCTCTCTCAAGGCCCAATACCCTAGGAACCACAGGCTCCTTCCTCTACCTAACTATACATTTGGTCTCCCAAATTATTTTAGTTTTTCTTGGGAATATCTCAGAAAGACATTTTAAGAAGAAAATATTCCATCTGCCTGTCCATCACATATGTCCATAACCAGAAAGAATGAAGTTCTTACTTTTTCAACTGAAGACCCAGCCCAAACCCTTCCTTATTCGATGGCTGGAAAACCTCAATTGATGGTTCTGCAAAGAGAAGAGAAAGCTCCTAGTATGTACATTTTTCTATCCTCCTGGAATCCAAAGCCCTAGTGCAATAGACTAACTCCTTCAGATTCTAAAGGAACTCTAAACAATAGTAGTGGACATGAAAAACATCGGTGGCAAAGGGTAGATTCAGGGAGCTGACTGATCAACTTCAAATAGCATTAACTTCTATGATGAAGGTGAGGAGAAGGGGAGGAATAAATAATACCTGGGAATCAAAGAAAACAATTTCATTCACGAAGGGTTTGAGAGGATTGCTCTCAGGTGACAGGGAATGAAGACCAGAGTGAGAAGAGACTGAAGAGCCCCTACCAAGGGCCTGCAGATTATGCCCAAGGCACTTGTTCTTCATTTTCCTCTGTTTCACTTAATTTAGGACTTTGCATATGCTCATAGAGGATGCACTTGCCTGAAGTCACTGCATTTACCTGGTCCATCAAGGTACTGAGAAAGAGAGAATCGCAGCCTCAACACAATAGGTTCTGTCCGGAGGACCTTCCAAGCTGTAGAGACTTCCTCCTAAAAGAGTAAAGGAAATAGTTTCCAGCTTAGCAAAAAAGAGAAATGGACTTGAAGTTTTCCCTATATGACACACACATGTACATGGCAGTGCTGTTTGTTAATGATCTAAAAGATAGGGATGGAGAATACATCCAAATACAGCACCAGGAACAAGTTCCTGGCCAACATGACAAAATCCACAAATCCAGAAATGTGTTGTTATGTTGTTGGCAGGTAGTAGCACCACTTACATCAAGGAAGCTGATGTTGATGTTGAGGTCAATGTCCACATCATCGATAGTTCCATATTCTCTGTAGAGATACAGGCAACCACAGGTGAGACTCATTAAGAGAGAAAGAAGGGAACAGAAACTGAGGTGAAGGGAGAGCTGAGCCTAGGGCCAGGGGCGAAGGAATGGTAAAAGGTAGCTCTGTACCTAGGCTTTTAGCTACAGCCTGAAACCACCTAATAATCACAGCCTTCTCCAGGCCAGTAGCCTTTCTTACCTCACAGGTGAAACTTAGTCTCAAGGAATTAAGGATAAGAGAGAATTTCTAAGAAAAGTGGCTATACTTCCCTTCTTACTGTCAGCTAAGCTTAAGTACTCTGAGCAACTCTATCACAAAGCTCATAATTAATCTGTTAATGCCCACAGATCCCCTGTCATACAGTAAGAAAAAACCTCCAACCTTTTAACTGCTCAGAAAGAAGTGGCTTGCTCCCCTGCCATCCCTGAAGTGGAGCCCCACCTGATGGATACAGAGTTCTCACTGTAGATCTCCTTCACGGCTTCAATGTCTGCATCAAGCTGTGGGTGTCGATATAGGTCAGCAGCACAGCTCCCCTGAGTCAGCAGCAAAAACAGTAGGGGTGGACAGGAAGACAGAGGGGTAGAGAGGTGAAAAATAAAAAAGATGAAGAAACACCAGAAACAGGAAAACCAAACAGCAGCAGTATATGTAACCGAAAAGCTGTGTATACGAAGGGGCTCTTGGAAGCAGCCCTAGTTGGTTCATTGCCAGACCAGTCTCCATCCATCACCACTCTAAGAAGTTTCAGTACACCAACTACAGGATTTGTTTAAGGAGTTCACATCCTTAAGTCTCAGCTTTTCCCCTCAGACCTTGCTCAGAATACTTTGGTTCCCTTCTATGAGAACTTAAAACTGAAGAATACCGAATTTAACTCAGACTGGTTCTGCCTGATGAGTCTACCATTCTTCCTCAGGATTGTGCCTTGGCAGTGATGGCATTAAGCAATCACTGGAAAGGTCATTTGTTTTTTAAGATTTTTTTATTCATTATTTTTAGAGAGAAGGGCAGGGAGGGAAGAAGAAAGGGAGAGAAACATCAACATATGGTTGCCTTTCACCTGCCTCCAGCTACAGAGCTGGCTGTAGACCTGGCTTTGCAACATGGTTATGTGCCCTGACTGGGAATCAAACCAGCAACCTTTGGGTTCACAGTCAGTGGCAATCCACTGAGCCAGGGCCTGGAAAGGTAATTTTTAATAAAAATTTACCCTAATGATTGAAATGACCCCTTTGGCTAGCGAAAAGTCAGAAAATAATTATTTCCAAATAAGAACACATGGGTAACTCTCTATACAGAAGATGCAGTTTACGCTGGGAAAGGTGAGTCCCAGGTAAGAATACGGATACAAGGTCTGTTTCAAAAGTATCGGCCATGCAAACTTTTACTTATATTGACTTTGGCTCCATACTTTTGGGACAGACCTCATATATCTGCTCTGACCATATAATGCTGAGGCCATACCAACACTGTATCTCTGGTCCAGAATAATTGTTTCCACTCTTGAAGTATCCAGAGAGAAGCACATTTCAACCATCCAACATAGATCTTAGGGGCTGTAATCTCACCTGAACTCCATAGAGAAATTCCTCTGATTCATTATCTCCCTCTGAATCGTCATCATTCCAAAACTGGCCTTTGATGTCCTAGTAATGAGAAATAACACAATCCTTTATTGATCTGTTTCACCATGGAATGGAATGGGGTGATAAGAGTAGGAAACAGATCCCTACAAAGAATGGGAGGTCCCTTGGGATAGCATAATTGGGTCTCTAATCCCTTTATTTCCTTCACTTCATCCTTTGGGAGCATCTGAGTCTCTTCATATAATTAGTCATATCCATAACCTAGCTCTGATTTGGTGGGATGGAGAAAAACAGTAGAGAATTTTGGCCTTCTTAAGTGTCAAGTATAATTCAGGATCTGGTAGCCAGACTTGGGGGGGATGAAGAATTCAATGTTAAAGTTGGTTCCTAGGCACAGCTAGGTTATAGTAGAAGCTAGCTCTTTAGGATCAACTAGGGACCCAAGGCAGTTCCCAAGTATACCTAAACTCTCTTGGATCACCATTCCCTTTCTACCCTTTTCCTTTCCCCCAAAATCCACCTATACACATACCAAGTAATATTGTTTCTATGCCTCTTCTCCTTCCTTTAACTTCAAAGAGCCACTCTACCTTCTAAAAGGGTGGGAGGGAAAATATCAGGAAAAGATGAGGTCTGTACTTTGTCCCATCTACCCCCTGAATGATCAGTTGCAGAGGTGGGAAGTTAGTCCTCACCATTGGGTCAGTGGGTCACACACACTCCCGGGTCAGTGCTAGGCAGCACCCCTCCATACCACCAGCTGCACCCAGGCCAACGAGATGGGCATTTAGGCGGCCACAAAGGGAGGCAAGGGAGGGGAGCGATGTCAGGGGCTGACTGGAGATCTGCTGGGCTGGCAGGCTCTGCTGTAGTGGTGGCAACAAGTTACTGTCCTGTGGAAAGTAGACAATTGATTTCATCATCACTAAAAACTGGTGGTGTATACACAGCCACATGTGTTTATAGATACACTTTTATTATACATATGTACAGACACACATAGAGATGTACTTGAATGCATGTACACACATTTCTACATAGTTTTTTCAAGATAATGAACTATAAGACACTACTGTTCCATTCATGCTGGAGAGTTGCAACTGGAGAAAAGTCCCTGCTCTAGTTCATACACTGTTATCAACCCTGAAGCCAAAAGCAGTGGTGGCAGAACCAGACACTTCCGTTAACTCTATCATATCAGTTCATTTGGAACATATTTCACAGTACCAACTTCCATCAGAACCAGATTTTGAGGGGAGATTTTAACCCCTAATTACTCTTGAGTCATTATCTCTTATTAATCACCAGAAGCCTCTGTATGACAATCAACCTAACTTAAAAAGTCCTCAACAACACTGAACACCCTCTGGCAGTTTGAGCTGTTCTGGCCAAAATAATGCCCTAGACTCATCTTGGAACCTACTCCTCAAATTAAAAATACCGGGTACGCATGATAAATTGGCAATAACATTGCATCTCCTTATTTCACATGCTCATTAATTTTGAAAAACTATGTTTCTAAGGTTATGATTTAAGATCATTGTTTCAGATATAAAGTATTTCTGAGAGCAACCATCATGTTGAAGGAATATGATGTTAGAGCAACCATCATTTCTGGACTGTGTGCAGGGCCATCTGCTAAGGAAATTGCGGGCTTCAGTAACATCCTTTTACATGTAAAAAAGGTGTACGATGCTGATCCTGATGTCGCCACACTAACAAGGAAAATGCATAAGGTATGCAAGGATCACTCAAGTCCAGATATTGTACACAGAATTCAGGAGATCATCAATGAAGATCCGGGAAAGTCAATGAGCTCCATAGAAAGAGAACTGCAGATGCTGGATGCAACAGTTCATGATTACTGCTGAAGATATTAGATACAAATTGTATGTTCTTGGAAGAGGCCAGTTTATGACAGCAGACAAAGGTGCTTTGAAAAAGCAAGGACACTACTAACAAAATGGAAAAATCCCAAAGGAAAAAAAACCCTCTGATTTTCTTCTGTAATGAAAAGAATTCTCCGCAGGACCAAATTGTCAACAGAAGAAACAAATGGTGGCTCTGTGAGAATCTTAAAGAAGCCCCAATTGTCATGAAAACAAAATTTCTTGCTACAGTGATGGTGTTAGGTGTTTTCAGCAATGAAGGAGATACCATGACCCTGCATTCGTTTCCACAAGGCTTGAAGGTGACTGCTGATGTTTACCTTGACATTTGGAGAGTAGTACCGTGGATGAAGCAAGTAGCAAATGGACGTCATTTTATCTTCCAACAAGATGGTGCAACAGCACAGAATGCCAAAAAGGTGTGAGAATGTCTCAGTGTCAATGTTCCTGAATTCTGGTCAGAGGAAATCTGGCTGCCTAGTTCATCAGATGCAAATCCTTTAGATTATGAATGGAGCATTTGTGAGAGAGAAGTTAATAAACAACCTCATTCCAATAAAGAGGCTGCTAAAGCTAAGATTGAAAACATTATGATGTCTATGAATAAAGAAAAGTTAATTAGAGCGTGCTCAAGATTCCAGTCAGATTGAGTCTATTATTGCAGCAAATAGAGACTTTGTTGAACAACTTAAAAAATAATGACTGTTTATGTATTTACATATAAATTTATTTTTAAAAATACTTTTGTGGTATGTTGCTTATTTTACTAAAATTTTGCCACTTCATCGTGTGCACCCTGTATAATGATCTCAACAAATGCTCAGAAAACACGAATCTCTAGTTCTTTTAAAAATAACCGCTGTCCTAAGACTTCCTGGTTCTGCATATATCTCAATCTCACCCACTCCAACCTTAAACAGAGGGTTCCTTGGCCTCTACTATAGTTCTGTTGGAACTTAGGTTTCTAGACCAGTGGTTTTTGAGTGGGCTTTGCAGATCTGTAGCATCGGTACCACCAGGGAACTTGTTAAAAATGCCAGTTTGAGCCCTGGCTGGTGGCACAGTGGATGGGGCGCCAGCCTGCGAGCCTAGGGGTCGCTGGTTCGGTTCCCCAGCCAGGGCACATAACTGGGTTGCAAGCCAGGTCTCCAGCCGGGTCCATGGCTGGAGGCAGGTGGAAGACAACCATACATTGATGTTTTTCTCCCTCTCTGCCTCTCTCCCTTCCTCTCTCTCTGGAAATAATAAATAAAATTGAAAAAAAAAATAAAAATAAAAAGCCAATTTGAGGACCCTTACTGAGATATACTGAATTAGAAACTCCAAAGATGTATTTTAGCAAGCCCTCCAAGTTACTCTGATGTGTAACATTTAAGAACCACAGGTCTAAATCCTTGTGTGTTCCAAGGGCCTGCGGTCCATTCCTCAGATACCAACTTAAGCCTCATAACTGACCCAGGATTGGGATGCAAGGCACAATGTCAGGACAAACAGCATAGCAGACCCCAGCCAACAGCTTGCCTGACCCATCAAAAACAATAAGCAAAAGAAAACTGCAAGTGAAGTTTTTAAGAGATGAAATAGCCTGATATCTGAGATCTGCTTCAAAATACTACTCCAACACAAAAAGGGGGGTGGGGTGGGATATTTGAAATATGGCAAAATGCCAACTATAGATAAAGCTGGATAACATGTACATGAGTTTCTTTCATTTTAAAAATATTTTATTTATTATTTCACCTGCCTCCAGCTACAGACCTGGCTGGAGACTTGGCTTGCAACCTGGTTATGTGCCCTGGCTGGGAATCGAACCAGTGACCTTTAGGTCACAGGCTGGCACCGATCCTCTGAGCCACCAGCCAGGGCCCTATTTCTTATAGTCTCAACTTTTGTGTATAGTTGGCAATTTTCATAATAAAAAGTTAAAAAACCAAGAGGCTACTCTTGGACTCTTGCAGGAGTTCTCCCTAAAAAGTCAATTCTAAATGTGAACAGGTGGATTATCCCTAAGATTCTACAACTGTCTCTTTGTTATTCTCCTAACATACCAAGCATATTCTCTTGCAGGGCCTTTGTCCCTGCTGTTCCCCATTGCTGGAATGCTTTTCATCCAGATATCCACATGGCTTGCTCCTTCATTCTTTCAGGTCTCTGCTCTAAGGTCACCTTGACCACCCTATATAAAACAGCAAAACTCCAACATTTATATACTAGCACACTCTATCTTCCTTCCCTTCTTTACTTCGTTTCACACTGTTTACCATACCCTGACATACAAAATGTCTTGTTTATTGTGTTTATCTCTCACCAAAAAGCAAGGTCTATGGTGGCATAGGCTTTGACTGCTTCACTGCCTCTATTGCCAGTCTCTCAACACACATTTATTAAACAAATGAATGAACAAACGAAGGAACGAACGATCTATCTGCTGGATACCTAAGCCACAGGGCACCTAAATGCACTTATACGTACAGACACAAGCATCATACAAAAATTATTTTAAGAAGACCCCGTTCACCTTTAAGAGCAGCTGAGTACCAGACTATGAAGATCTGAGGGCCGGGTTTGTGACGCTTGAAAATAAACAGTCAAGTGCTAATCTGGATGATCACAGGGAACAAAGAAGGAGGCACTAATGTCCAGCCTAGGCTGTCTTGGGCTGGGTGGTGGGTTGACAGCAGAGTAGGCCACAAGTATCAGCTTCCTCCAGCTCTTTGTCACTGTAGGAGTCAAGAAACACTTAGCCTCTCTCCAAGGGCTGTTGTTGCTTGGTTTCTGCTGTTAACACAAGGAGAAAAAGATAGTTCAGAGAGAATTTTTCTTGCCCAGGGAAGAGAGAATTCAGAGATTATCATCTTTTTCACACTAAGCAGTTTCAAGGAAAGGAACTCCCCACCTTCTCCTGTGCATGCCCATTTCTCTCAAGAGATGGAGAATGGGTTAAAAAGGGGAAGAGTGGGGAAATGGGAGTGGTGAGTAATGAAATTCACAGACATTTTTCAAGTGGAATAAACCTGAAAGATGGCCTATTTCAAAGCTTTCATGTTATACACAGAATACTTAGGTGTAGGGAGGTCAAGCAACTTGTTTAGGAGTATAGAGGACCTAGAACTTAAGCCTATTTTACAGATCTTAATAACACCTGATCTTCATGTGATGTGGTTTTAATTAATAGAGTTCTTAATAAATTAAGCAAGAAAGACCTGACTAATCCAAAAGGAGGGACCCTTTCAAAAGAAGCTGGGCCAAATACAGACTGCGTGAACAGTGCACAGAGAAGGGTGCCTGTTCAGCTCCAAGTTCAGTTGGATGATGGCAGCTAACACAGGACGACTTATGAATTTTCATGGGAATAAGCCAAACGTAAATAAGCCTCATCTGGATCACAAGTCTTTCCCTGGTCCACAGGGGCTTCTCCGTGTGACAACTTTGCATCTAGCGACAAGATTGCAACGTTTAAACTCTGGGTTTAGCTCCCAACTTTGCGGTCCTGGGAAAGGTTACTCTGCTCCACATGGAGTGCTCCCTTCTCCGAAAGAACAAAGAGTGCGGGACAGAACCCAAGAGAGGCGATTCTCGAAGACCACCGCTATCTCGGGTACCCAGCGGAGGGAGAGGACAGTGCCCCCCACCCCAACACTAGCTGCCACCCACGCTTCCAGGTCAGGCTCCGAGGCCTCCCTTCTGCGAGCAACTAGAGCGCTTCTCCCGTCTCCTTCGGAGACCCCAAAGACACTCAACACCTGCTTCCCGGAAAAGCAGCAGCTGTGCCCGATCTGTGTTGCCCGCCGACCGGGCCATGAGCGAAGCCTTCATGCCTATAAGGGCCCCCGGAGACACCCGGTTCAAGCCCCCACTCCATCCACCCCGGCCCGCGGGGCAGGCCCCGCACCCTTCGCGCGGCTCGGCCGCCCCGCCCCTGCACTCCCCGCGGCCGCCGCTGCACCCGTAGGCCTCGCGACTACTTACGGCGACCCCGGGCCGCGCGCGGCCGCCGCAGACGGGACTAGCGGCCCGGGACGCCCCACGGGGGCGGAGCGGCAGGCCAAGGGGCGGGGGCCGGGCCCGGAGGGCGAGGTCGCACTTCCCCACGCCTCGTCTTCCCGTCACGGGCGCGCTGAGCCACTCTGCGCACGCGCACGCGGAGACACCGTGGCCACGTGACCCGCTCCGGACCAACCGCCACGGGGCTGGACCCTGGGCGCGCCACGGCCCCGGACACCTGGCTCGCGGCGCCTGCGCCCTGCTGGCTGCTTGGGTGGGTGGTGGTGCTGGCGGGGGGCGGGCTCCGATTAGGTGGGGGGAGGGGTCTGCGCCGTGGATCCGGGCGGGCGAGTCGACAAACGAGAGGGCTCTGCGGGTGAGCCGAGGTCCCTCCAAGAGCGACGCGGGGAGTTGGCGCCCCATGCGTTGGGAGGAGTGAAAAGGGTAGGCAATGGGCGGCTGCCCTGGAGCGTTGGAAGTCAGGGAGCAGGTAGAGATTGAGAGGGTCCGCCTGGAGCTCTTTGTCCAAGAATCTCTGGTTCGTTATGGAAGTCAAACACCTCGGTTTAAAAAAAATTTTAAGTTTAATACACTTACTCCCCTGGCAACTGCAGTGTGCTGGAAAGCACTCTTGACATTCTGTTCAGATACTGAGGTTGTGAAAAGGGACGATATAATAGACGGGACAAGGTCAAGGGGCTACGTGGCCGGCCTGGCAAACTCAGTGACCAAAAAGCACCACACCGGATGGTCTGATCACGAACTCTGAACTGGGCGGGTCATGGCAGGTCGATCTTTACCTTAAAGCGAGCCCTGTCCATTGTGCTTATGTATCTAGGACAACATACCCTTGAAATGGCAGAATTGTTTTCTTTTCCAGACCCCTACGAGACACAACCACTGGCACCAGAGCACAAGACCACTAGAACGTGAGACTATGAAATTCCTCGCTGATACTTTATTGCCCGCATACCATAACTATTCACTGTAATTGTCAAATGTTAAATGCTATCTTTTATACACTAATCTCTCTCCCTTTTACTTTTTATCCAATCTTAGACATTTAACCATTTTGCTTTCTCCCACCTCCCTCATTTGTCACCAGATTTCACGTAACCTTCCTTATGTTTTTTTCCCTTGATTTCAAATGCATTAAAATAAACTGTGGGTGGGTGGGGGGACAGAGGGGAGCAAAAAGGGGATGGATGTAATACAACAACAATAAAATTAAAAAATAAATAAATAAATAAACTGTAAAGCTGTCATTTGCTAGAGCCTTTTTTCAGTCCTTTTAAAACTTGCTTCTGGAAGTGTCCTCAAAATCTTGGCTCAAATAAATTCTTACGACGTTTTATAGGAAGGGTTGACCGGGCTTAAAGTTTGCTTTCAGTACTCATTAACTGTTCGGCCTCATTTCTGAGGCTTAGTTTTCTCACAAAGTGGGGACAATAATACCCTTTTAATGGGGCTGCTGTGGCCAGAATGATAGGAGATAATTGGTTGAGCCATATGAAGTGTCATTTTGTAGGATATAGAGTCAAATACCTGTAATCTAATACAGTTGACCCTTGAACTACAGGGGGTTTAGGGGTGTACCACTGTCACCAGAAAGGAACTGGGACTGAGGTGAGTCTGCCCTGGCATAGTCTGGATTGTGTAGGTTATTATTTTTTTTAATATATTTTATTGATTATGCTATTACAGTTGTCCCAATTTTTTCTCTTTGCTCCCCTCTGCCCAGTGCCTCCATTCCCTCCATTCCCCATAATTCTTGTTCATGGGTTGTGCGTGTACGTTCTTTGCCCTTTCCTTATACTATTGTTAACATCCCCCTGTCTATTTTGTACCTACCAATTATGCTTCTTAATCTCTGCACCATTTTCCCATTCCTTCCCCTTCCTCCTCCCAGCTGATAACCCTCTAAATGATCCCCATACCTATGATTCTGTTCCTGTCTGGTTGTTTGTTTTCATTTTTAATTTTTAGATTCAGTTGTTAATAGTTGGGAGTTTATTGTCATTCTAATGTTCATAGTTTTGATCTTCTTTTCCTTAAATAAATCCCTTTAACATTTCTTATAATAATGGCTTGGTAATGATGAACTCCTTTAGCTCTACCTTGTCTGGGAAACACTTTATCTTTACCTTCCATTCTAAATGATAGCTTTGCTAGATAGAGTAATCTTGGTTGTAGGTCCTTGCTTTTCATCACTTTGAAAACTTCTTGCCAGTCCCTTCTTGCCTGCAAAGTTTCTTTTGAGAAATTAGCTGATTGTCTTATAGGAACTCCTTTCTCTCCTCTTTTCTCTTGATGCTTTTAAGATTCTCTCTTTAACATCTGGCATTTTAATTATGGTGTGTTTTGGCGTGGTCCTCTTTGGGTCTAGCTTATTTGGGACTCTCTGTGCGTCCTGGACTCATGTCTGTTTACTTTGCCAAATTTGGGGAAATTTTCTTCATTAATTTTCCACATAAATTGTTAATTAATTTCTTGCTCTTTCTCTTCGTCAGGCACCCCTATGATTCAGATGTTGTTACGTTTAAAGTTGTCCCAGAGATTCCTAAGCCTCTCCTTGTTTTTTCCAATTCTTGTTTCTTCCTTCTACATTTGTTGACTGTTTATATCTTCCTTATGTTCCAAATCATTGATCTGAACCCTGGCTTTCTTCCCTTCACCATTGGTTTCATGTGGATTTTCCTTCATTTCAGTTAGCATAGACTTTACTTCTTCATTTATGTGTTTGCCGTACTCAAGCATGCTGTCAAGTCTGTCAAGTCTGTGAGCATCATTATCACCAGTGTTTTGAGCCCTGCATCTGTTAGGTTGACTATTCCCTTATCATTTAGTTGTCCCACTGGATCCTTGATCTGCTCCCTCTTTCAGGCCTTACTTCTCTGTCTTCTCAACCTGACAGCCTCATATGTTTGCCTCTGTATCTTAGGTAGGCCTGTTACATCATACGGGGCAGAGCCTTAGGTATTCGTCAGTGCAGGGCAACCCATTTCACCACGTTGTGGCACTGTATATAGGGGAGGGGTCTGAGAGGGAGCAATGTCACTTGTTCTGCACTTGCCTCTTTTCCACGCACTTCTCCCATTTGCTGTATGGGACTCTCGCCTCTTTAGCTGTTGACCTGGTTGTGGTTCCCAGAGTGGGTAGGTTTACAGATGTTCTAGGTCTGTGGGGGCCCTCCAAACAAATGGATTCTACTGAGAAACTGGCAATTTTTTCCACTGCCCCAACCCCTACTGTTTTTCACAGTCAGAAACTATGAAGTTTTATTTTCCCCAGCTCTGGAACTGTGAGCTGTGTGGTCTGATCTGGGGCTAGGATTGCTCCCCAGGTGTCCCTCCCAACTTTTATAATGTGTGACTATGACTGTGCTTTCTGCTGGCCAGCCATAGTCACAGCCCTTGCTGCCACTGTCACCACTGCCACTGTCACCACATCATGTCCTGTCAGCCCTGGCTCCACGTCTTCTACTTGTCTGGATGAATATTACTTCTTTATATCTTTCTTTGTTGGACTTCCATGCAGTTCAATTTTCTGGTAGTTTTGGTTGTTTTTAGTTCTGAGGTAGTTGTAGTTCTTATTGTTGTAGAGGGTGGTGAAGTGTATCTACCTAGGCCTGCATCTTGGCTGGAAGGTACGGAATATGTGAGTTCTTGACTTCATGCAGGACAGATTCCCCCACACAAGGCCAGATGATATTGAGAGTATTTTTTTATTAAAGCTAGGGACAAACAAAGGAAGAATTTAAGATAGGAGATGCAAGATCACATTGATGGAATGAGCTTAGACTGGGTTGCTTTTTTCTTCTTCTTTTTTAAGATTTTATTTATTATTTTTAGAGAGGGGGAAGGGAAGGAAGCAGAGAGGGAGAGAGACATCAATGTATGGTTGCCTTTCACCAGCCTCCAGCTACAGACCTGGCTGGAGACCTGGCTTGCAACCTGGTGATGTGCCCTGGCTGGGAATTGAACCAGGGTTTGCAGGCTGGCATCTATCCACTGAGCCACCAGCCAAGGCTCCTGGTTTTTGTTTTTGTTTTTTTTTTTTCTCACTAAAAAGTTAGACAAAAAATGGGTCCTTAAAGACAAGTTCAGGGAGTTAGTCCAGGATGAGCTGCTGCTACTACCCTGGTTTGTAGGCCTCATTGGGATCCTTAGGGCTTGGGAGAAAGGGAGTAAAAGTACATACCTGAGGAAAAGGAGGGAATGGGAGTGCTCTGTAGAGTGTACTGGCTTCCTTTATCTTAAAGGTTTTTATTTGCTTTCAAAAGGGGGGGAATTTTAGGGTTCCAATATAGAGGGGTCAGGGTCATTCTCTGGTCAGTTTTGCTTTCAAAGAATGTCACTAAAGAGGACCAGGAATGAGACAGGTTCTATCCTGGCATGATCTGGAATGTGTAAACCATTTGCTCCTAAGTGTCCTTGGTTAGGAAAGATAAGACCTTGTGACTTATTATCTGCCTATAAATTGTTCAACCAGTGTGTTCATCTACCTGCCTCAGTTTCCCCATTCCACTTGCCAATAAATCTTCCTAACTTCTTAATATCCTGCTTCACTTCCTCCTTAGAGACTTTCATCCCTGAAATCTTTAAAGGATCACAAGGGAGAAGGGTATGTCTTTACTAACTGCTTCCTGCTTAGCAGGGGTCATGTTACCTGCCTGTGTAGAGTATGGAAGTTTCTTCCTGCCTGATGTAAGACAGACAAGAGAATGGGATCCAAGATAGAATAGAGAGGCCGTTAGCTGGTTCTTCTAAAGCAGGCTGGAATCCCTGAAGCATCACCATCTTGGTATGGAATTACTGTATTCTGGAGGTGACAAATTTGACAAGAAGGTTAAGACATTCAGAAATGAGGAAGAGAACTAGAATTACTAGAGGTCAAGTAGGAGTAAAAACCAGGTAATGGAGGAGAGAGCAGACTTCACAGAATCGTGGATTGAGCTGGCAGAAGGAGTCCCCTTTTCAAAGTATGAATCCAGGGGGCCTGGTCATATATATGTTTTTAAAGATTTTATTTGTTTATTTTTAGAGCAAGGGGAAGAGGGAGAAAGAGAGGGAGAGGAACATCAATGTGCAGTTGCCTCTCTTGTGCTCCCCAACTGGGGACCTGGCCTATAAGCTAGGCCTGTGACCTGACTGGGAATCAAACCAGCAACCCTTTATTTTAGTTCACAGGTTGGTGCTCAATCCACTGAGCCACACCTGCCAGGGCTGTCTGTTAAATTTCTTAAGTTGGCTTCATGATTGGCAAATCCTTCCCATAGGGCTGCTAGGCTGATGGCTGCCTCTATGCCAGCTACAATGAGACCAATTACCCTTTTATTTCAAGGGTAAGTGGCATTATGAACAATGACAAATCCCTTGAATACCCAGAAAACCTTAGATGCACTGACCTTAAAATTGTGCCTTGTCAACACATAAGTAGGCTGGGGTAGTTAATGGTGATGGAACTTGGTATAAGGTCTACCATCATAAGGGCATCTATTTGGGGGGTACCATAAAGAGGTGTGCACAGGCAACACATACCACTGGGGATGTGTTTTGGAAAACCAGGCTCATAGGGTTGAACCCCAGTAGGTGTGACCCTTGTAGTTGGGGCAGGGGGTCCCCCTTTTAGGGAGGGCTCCCTTGGCCCTGTGAGTGCTGTATGTGCTATGGGGATCTGGTAAAGGAGTTTCCAGTTATAATTTTCTCCTTGCCAACAGCTGTAGGTGTTTCAGGGGTCAATTTGAGAATTAGTCTCTCAGGTACCTGGTTGGCCCATGCAGACTAGCGGGCACCAGTGTGTCAGATTAGGAATATAAGAAACACCGTTAGAAGCCCTGGCTGGTGGCACAGTGGATAAGGTGCTAGCCTGTGAACCCAAAGGTCACTGGTTCGATTCCCCAGCCAGGGCACATAATGAGGGTGCAAGTCAGGTCTCCAGTCAGGTCCCTAGCTGGAGGCAGGTGAAAGGCAACCATACATTGATGTCTCTCTCCCTCTCTGCCTCTCTCCTTTCCCCTCTCTCTAAGAATAATAGATAAAATCTAAAAAAAGAACTAAACTAAAACACTGTTAGAAAAAGTCCTTGATTAAATCAAAGATGGGACAGAATCATCTAGTTCAGTCTTATTGATACATTTGTTGGATGAAACACATGCAGCAGGGTTCTTTAAGGGTCTTGCATAAAAGTATCTGTACTGACTAACTACTAGTTTGGTTAGTGCCAGAAAAGCCACTGATAATTGGAGAGAGGTTTACTAAAAAAAAGAATTGATTTTTAAAAAATTATTGGAGGACCCTGAAACTATAGTTAGATTCAAGTTGAGGGCTGTAGGTTGAAACTGAGATGTGAGGGCTGTTGGATTGGCTCTTTGGCAGATCCCCAGTAATCATAAAGTTGATGTCCAGTAGCAATGATATTGGAAAAGTGTGTTAGTATATTGGTCTCCCCTTTTCTTCATAGGGGTCCTGGATACAGTAGGGTCATGAAAACAAGGAAGATATACATTGTTGCCCTAGTCACATGGCTCTGATGGTTGGAGCATTGTTCTATACACCAAAAGGTTGCGGATTTGATTCCCAGTCAAGGCACATACCTATGTTTCAGATTCAATCCCTGATTGGAGTGCATATGGGAGGCAACCAACCCCTATTTCTCTGTCACATTGATCTCTCTTTCTCTCTCAAGTCAATAAACATATCCTTGGGTGAGGATTAAAAAAAGAAAGACATATATTGTTGGTTAAAATTTGAATAATTTGAGCAGAGTAGAGGATCTGGGGCTTTATCTGATAAGGATTAAATCCAACATGGACAGAAAGACTTTTGTGGTGAAGGAGGCTGGGCATATCGACAGACTAGTAGAAAGTGTGTCAGGAATATGAGGAAGACAGTCCTAGCTGGTGTGGCTCAATTGGTTAGAGTGTCATCCCATAACTGAAAGATTGCAGATTTGATTCTTGGGCAGGACCCATACCTAGGCTGCAGGTTTGATCCCTGATCTGGGCAATTGAAAGACTATTATACTAAAATCCAGTCACCATGTTACTTACCTGTGACAGGTTTTAGTTTCTTGAAAAGGAGCTTCAAGCCCTCTGTGGGTTCACAAGAGTAAGTCTCAGGTTTATGGTTCCTAGCAGGACTCACAAGAAACAGGTTTAATTCAAGGTAAGTGAACCCAACTGGCTATCTCTGTAAGCTTTCTTGCAGTTGGGATGCTTAGTAGGACCTGAAGTAGGTCCTTCCATCTGAGTGTAGTTGGGACTCAGGGCAGTTGTCCCTCCAAGACCATGTCCGTGGTTTAACTTGTTTGTGTTGGTGGTCCTTATTGGGAGCAGGTAGAATTTTTAAAAATATATTTTATTAATTATGATATTAGAGTTGTCCCAATATCTCCCCTTTACCCCCCTCCACCCAGTACCCCCATTCCCTCCAGCAACCCCCCTTAGTTCATGTCCATGGGTTATGCATATTAGTTCTTTGACAATTCCATTTCCTATACTGTTCTGAACACACCCCTATTTTGTACTTACCAATTGGTACTTCTTAATCCCTGTACCTTTTCTCCCATTCTCCAAACCTTTCTCACTCCTAACTGATAACCTTCCAAATGATCTCCATATCTGTGATTCTATTCCTATTCTGCTTATTTGCTTAATTTGTTTTTTAGATTCAATTGCTGATAGTTGTAAATTTATTGCCATTTTTTGTTCATAGTTTTGATCTTCTTTTTCTTATATAATTTCCTTTAACATTTCATATAATAATGGCTTGGTGATGATGAACTCCTTTAGTTCTACCTTGTCTGGAAGCACTTTGTCTGCCTTTCAATTCTAAATGATAGCTTTGCTGGATAGAGTAATCTTGGCTATACGTCCTTGGTTTTCATTATTTTGAACACTTCTTACCAGTCCCTTCTAGCTTGCAAATTTTCCTTGAGAAATCAGCTAGCAGTCTCATGGGAACTCCTTTGTAGGTAACTCTCTTTTTTTCTCTTGCTGCTTTTAATATTCTCTCTTTATCTTTAACCTTTGGCATTTTAATTATGATATGTCTTGGTGTGGTCATCTTTTGCTCCATCTTGTTAGGGACTCTCAGTGCTTCCTGGGCTTGTATGTTTATTTCCTCCACCAAATTAGGGAAGTTTTCTTTTCTTGGTTTATTTATTTATTTATTTATTTTATTTGTATTTTAAAAAATTATTTATTCATTATTCTTTAGAGAGAAGGGCAGAGAGGGAGGAAGAAAGGGAGAGAAACAGCAATGTATGGTTGCCTTTCACCTGCCTCAAGTTTTCTTGGTTTTTATTTTTAACTTTATCATATTATCTTTTACATATTTTATTGATTATGCTATTACCATTGTCCTGATTGTTTCCCATTTGTCCATTCCACCTATCAGCCCCCCACCCCACCCCCTATCCTACCCCGTTTATGTCCATGGGTCATGGGTATAAATTGTTTGGCTATTTCATTTCCTATGCTGTACTTTACATCCCAGTGGCCATTCTGCAACCACCTATTTGTACTTCTTAATTCCCTCACCTCTACTCATTCCCCTCACACCCTTCCTGTATGGCAATCATCAAATGGCTCTTTGTATTCATGATTCTGTCTCTGCTTCTTGTTTGCCTAGTGTTTTTAGATTCAATTGTTGATAGATATGTATTTTTGGCCATTTTATTGTTCATAGTTTTGGTCTTCTTTTTCTTAAATAAGCCCCTTTAACACTTCATATAATAATGGTTTGGTCATGATAAACTCCTTAATTTTTTTCTTGCCTGGGAAGCTCTTTATTTGCCCTTTGATTCTAAATGATAGCTTTGCTAGGTAGAGTAATCTTGGTTGTAGGTCTCTGCTTTCCATGACTTTGAATATTTTTCACCAATCCCTTCTAGTATGCAGGGTTTCTTTTAAGAAATCAGCTGACAATTTTATGGGAACTTTCCTGTAGGTAACTAACTTGTTTTCTTTTGCTGCCTTTAAGATTCTGGGTTTTTTTTCGCTCCCACCTTTTTTTTTTTTTTTTAATTTTATTGTTGTTGTATTACACCCATCCCCTTTTTGCTCCCCTCTGTCCCCCTCCCCACCCTAAGATTCTGTTTTTACCTTTATCTTTGGCATTTTAATTATGAAGTGTCTTGGAGTGGGCCTGTTTGCACCCATCTTGTTTGGGACTCTGTGCTTTTTGGACTTGCACATCTATTTCCTTCACTAGATTAGGGATTCTTTTTCTTTTCTTTTTTTTTTTTTAGAAGCTTACTGGCAATATAAAATTGTAATTTATACAAATTAGATTTATAGGAAAAATTTATGTGTACATTTTAGTAATACAGATAAAACTGGATATAATTTTCTTTTTTTTTTTAATTAAATTTTTTATTCTTTATTTTTTATTTTTAATGTAATTTTATTATTGTTGTATTATATCCATCCCCTTTTTACTCCCCTCTGTCCCCTTCCTCACTCACCCACTCCCCCACAAAGTCAATCCCACTTGTTGCGCATGTCCATGGTTCTTCCATGCTAGTTACTTGACTAAACTGCTTCCGCCTTTGCCTCCTCCTCCCCCCTGCCCACTGAAGATCTATTCATTGTATTCATGTATCTGGTTCTGTTTTGCTTGTTTGTTTGTTTTGTTCATTAGTGTCCTGTAATTGGTGAGATTTGATGGTATTTGTCTTTCACTGACTGGCTTATTTCACTAAGCATAATACTTTCCAGTTTCATCCATGTTGTTGCAAAGGGTAGGAGTTCCTTCTTTCTTTCTGCTGTGTAGTATTCCATTGTGTAAATGTACTAAAGTTTTTTAATCCAATCATTCACTGATGGGCACTTAGGTTGTTTCCAGCACTTGGCTATTGTAAATAGTGCTGCTATGAACATAGGGGTACATAGGTTCTTCTGAATTGGTGTTTCAGGGTTCTTCAGGTATAGTTACAAGATCATAAGTTAAAGTTGGTTCTTATCCATTCAGCTGCCCTATGTCTTTTGATTGGTGCATTTAATCCATTTACCTTTGTACCTGTGTTCCTGTCTGTCTCTCTGTTTCTTCATCTTCTTAAAGCAGATCCTTTAGCATCTTTTGCAATGCTAGTTTGGTGGAGATGTATTCTTTTAGACTTCTTTTGCCTGGAAAGCTCTTCATTTCACCTTCTATTTTGAATGACAGCCTTGCTGGGTAGAGTATTCTTGGTTGCAGGCCTTTGTTTTTCATTGCTTGAAATGTTTTTTGCCATTCCCTTCTGGCTTGTTGTGTTTCTGTTGAGAAATCAGCTGATAACCTTATGGGAGCCCCCTTGTATGTTATTAGCTGTTTCTCTCTTGCTGCTTTTAGGATTCTCTCCTTGTGTTTGAAATTTGCCATTTTAATGATGATGTGTCTTGGAATGGGGCTGTTTGGGTTCATCTTCCTTGGGACCCTCTGTGCTTCCTGAGTTTGCATGATGTTTTCTCTCTTCGAGTTTTAGAGGAGTTTTAGAGAAGTTTAGAGAAGTTTTCTGTCATTACTTTTTCAAAGAGGTTTTCTATCCCTTGCTCCTCCTCTACTTCTTCTGGTATCCCTATGATATTGGATGTTATTACATTTCATGTTATCCTGAAGCTCTCTTAAAACCTCTTCATTCTTGTTCAGCCTTTTATCATTCTGTTGCACTGTGTTGGAATATTTTTCTATGTTGTCCTCCAGCTTGCTGATCTGATCCTCTGCTTCCTTTAGCCTGCTGTTGATTCCTTCTACTGTATTCTTCAATTCAGAAATTGTATTCTTCATTTCCTCCTGGCTCTTATTGATGGTTTCTATGTCCTTTTTAATGCTGGTGTAGTTCTCAGTAAGTTCCTTGTAGCTTCCCTGGAGTTCTTCAGAGTTCCCCTGGAGTTGTTTGTAGTTTTCTTTGAGCTGGCTGAGCTCATTGAGCTTCCTATCATTGTTATTTTGAATTCCATATCTGATAATTTGCTTGCCTCTGTTTCATTTAGTGATCTTTCTGGGGATTCCTCCTTTCCTTTTGGTGATGGACTGTTTCTTTTTCTCCCCATTTTTAGGTTTCATTTTAACCCAATCAGACTGTGATCAGCTGCCAGGCTAAGGAACTGCTAGGCTGGAAGGATTGATTTAGTTATAATCCTATCAGTCTGTGATCCACTGCCAGGCTCAGATGCAGCTTGGGGTGACAGACCGATACAGTTGTAAATCAATGAATCAGCTACCAAACTCAGGCCCTGCTGGGATAGACAGAGAAGTTCAATTTTAATCCAATGGATCAGCTGCCAGCTCAGGTACAATTTAGTGGGACAGATTCAGATGTAAATCAATGAATCCGTGATCAGCTGCCAGGCTCAGGTGCCACTGGGCTAAGCAGCAAGCTCCAATTGTTATCCAATGAATCTGTGATTAGTCACCAGGCTCAGGTGGTGCTGGGCTGGAATGAAAGATTCTATTGTAATCCACTGAATCTGTGTGATCAGCTGCCTGTCTAGGGGGCCAGTGGGCTAGACTGAAAGATTTAATTGTAATCCATTGAGCTTGTGATCAGCTTCCAGGCCCAGGGGCCACTGGGTGGGACAAACCAACTCAGTTGGGAATCAATGAATCCACAATCAATCACCAGACTCACTTGCCACTGTGTGGGGCTGACTATCTGACCCAGCTGTAAGTGAGAGTTTGTAATCAGCTGCCAGGCCCAGGCTCTGCTGGGCAAGAGAAACCTCTTTAGGTGCAAACTATTGTATCTATGCTCAGACATGGCAGGGCAGGAGAGATTTATTTAAATGTAAATCAAAGAATTTTGATCAGGCGCCAGGCTTAAGCACCGCTGGGCGGGGCAGATTGCTCCCAATGGATGGGGCTATGAGACCCCTCATAGGGAAGCCACTTGGTGCAGGTAGTCTGCCCGAGGTGTGGGCGATGAGTCAGCACCAGGACCCCCACAGCTGCTTCCCCACTTTTCTCCTCCAAGCCACCGCTGCAAACTCTCCCCATGTGTCTCCAGTTCTCTCTGCCCTCCCTCTGCTGGAGTCCAGGGTAGGTGGGTGCCAATGTATTGTCACTGTGGTCACCCTAGTAGTTCTCTGTGTCCAGTGCTCTCTCAGGCCAGTAAATTCCACGGCTTTCCACCCTTCTCAGCTGGTTGCTGCTCTGCTCTCTGCTTAGACTCTCTGCTATTGCTGTTGCTGGGACACCCAGCTGGGGGACTAGAATAACCCCCTACTCAGGTGGATCCCCCAGCCTCCTCCCTTCAGCTGCTGCCTCCAGTGGGGGCCCATCCAGCCATCTGGAGTTTCCAGGATTCCTACCAGTCACGTTGTGATGAAGTGGCCTCTTCTGTTCTGTACGTGGTTATAGGACTTCTTTCCAGCTGGTGTTCTGTTGGTAATTCCAGCTGACTTTCTCTCCAAAAAAGTAATTCCAGATGCGACCTGGGAGGAGATTGGTGCAGCTTCACTTACTCCTCCTCCATTTATCCTCATTTTTTTGGATTCTTTTTTCTCCTTCTTGTTCTGATTGGTTGTTTTTTGCTTTCTTATGTTTCAAATCATTCACTTGATTTTGGGCTTCATTCACTTTACTGTTGTATCCCTGTAAATTGTTCATTTCAGTTAGTGTTATCCTTCTTTTCTGACAGGATCTTTTTTATGCTCATTTTAGCTGCCATCTTGTGTTTGTTTCTGTGTATTAGGTAGAGCTGCTTTGAGTCTGTGTCTTGGTAGCGTGGCCTAATGTAGTAGGTGTCCTATAGGGGCCAGTGGCACAGCCTCCCATATCACTCAAGCTGTGTACTCAAGGTGCACCCTTTGTGTGTGGGCTGAGTACACCTTCCTCTTGTATTTGAGCCTTGGTTGCTCTTGGCAGATCAGTGGAAGGGATTTAACCAGGCCAGTCAGCTGCAAGGCTTAGCTGTGACCACTGACACCCTCCATGGAGGATCAGCAGGGGCAGGGTGGTGATGGTTTGATGGGGTCTGTAGCTGTCCAGTGGGTGCACTGGCCCTGGGATTTCCCAGGTGGTACAGACCAAGGTCAGCCCCCATCTGTGTTTTGCCCGGGATTACCCTGAGCTATAAAGCAATCTGAGATGCTGCTATTTGTGCTGGGCTTGGAGATTCCCAGGAGAAGCTAACCTTTGAATCTAGGCTGGCTGCTGCTAGTATTTTAGGCCTGGGGGCTCACTGAGGCCAACTGTTACTTGTTTGAGAAGATTTGGGAAGTTGTGAAGCATAAGCCAAGATCAGCTATTCATATGGAAAAGCAGCTTGAGTGGGCCTCTCAGTTGGGTGGGGCAGAGTCTCTGGGGATCTCCAGGATGGGTCAAACAGTATTAGCCAGGTTGATGGAGTCTCAGATATGGCACTAGCTTTCTGGCTTGGGTGAGGGGGGCCCTTAGAAAAGGGACAATGGCCTCTTCTCTCCTTGGTGCAAGACACTTCAGCTTCTCCCTGTGTACCACTGACTTTCCAAGCTGCTACCCTGGTGCTGGAGCTCAGAGGGAGTGAGTCTTAATAGGTTAGTCTCTGTGTGGGTTAAGAGCAACTGCTTGAGACCCCAGAAGTTTCTTTTGTTAACTCAAACTCTACTGGCTCTAGTTTGCAGTCAGAAGTTATAGGGACTTATTTTCCTGGCACTGGAACCCTGGGCTGGGGAACCTGGTGTGGAGTTGGGACTCCTCACTCCTGAGGTACCCCTCCCAAGTTTCATCCACCACACGTGGATGTGGGACTGCCCATTCTCTACGCCTCTCCATGTCTCCGCCCCCTCCTACTTGTCTGGATGAATGTGGCTTCTTTAATTTCTTGTTTGTTGGACTTCCATACAGTCAGATTTCCAATAATCTGAAAATTCCAGATGATATTTCCCTTATAGTCTAGTTGTAATTTTTGCTGTAGTTGTCCGAGGAGGTGAGGTGTGTTCACTATGCCTCCATCTTGACTGGAAGTCCAGAATTTTGTTTCCATATTCCTGTAATGCCTTTTGTACCTGCCCTAGATTATGGTATAACAACTGGAGGGTTTCTTCATGTACTAGCAGGTCAGGTTTGAGAAAGGGCCTATTATAGATGAGTTTAAAGAGACTCACTTGTAACTTTCCCTTCAGTGCAGTTCTCATTCTCATGAGACCTATGGGCTACATAGAGACCAAGGACTCTGAAGTTTTTTGGCATATCTTGGCCAGGGTCTTTTTTAAAGGTTTGATTAACTCTTTCTACCATACACTAGAGGATTGAGGCCTCCATGAGAGTATAAGTGATAGTTGATCCCTAAAGCTTAATCCTGCTGTTGTGTAATTCTGGCTACAAAAGAAGGTCCCTTGTTGCTCTGTAAACTTCTTGGTAGTCCGAATCTAGGTAAGATTTCTTTAGTAAGTACTTGGCTACCTCATTAGCATTTTCTATTCTGACAGGAAAGGCCTCAATCCATCTGGTGAAAGGGTCTACAAATACTAGTAAATATTTAAATCCAGCTTTAGGGGGAATCTGTGTGAAATCCAGCTGCCAATCTTCCCCAGGCTATGTGCCCCTGTGTTGTATTGGTATCAGGAGGGTTGGAGGATGGAAATTACCCTGGGGGGTCATTTTGGGAGCAGAGTACCCTCAGATGACCTTTTAAATAGTTTTATGAAATCCTTGTGTCACAAACAGCTGGGAGACAAGGGTGGCAAGAGCAGCCCTCCTTATATGGATGTCTTCATAGAGTATTTTGATGTATTTCTATTTTAAGCTTTGAGGTAATAAAAGTTTATTATCCCCTAACATCCAGACTGTAGTGCCTCTAGAGAACCCATTCTCTAAGGCCCAGGAGACTGCCTTCATGGAATAGGAGGGGCCTGCTGTGGGTTGAGGGAGGCTGAGGAACAGAGCTGCCTCTAGGTCAATGGATGACGACCTGGCTTTTGATTATATCCATGTCTTCTTTTCATGGCCCAGGCAGTGTATTACTGCCACTTCCTGGGCAGTGTTACAGCTACCAGGTGTTCTAAAATGTCTTCACGGTGTTTTATTGACAGAGTTTTTAGCTGTTAAAAGCCCCCTCACCTTCCAATAGCAGTATGGGCATGTAATATTAGAAACCCATATTTTGATTCAGTATAGATATTCACCTGGAGGTTTTTTCCTAATTGTAATGCCCTGGTAAGTGCTATGAGTTCAGCTTTTTGAGCCAAAGTAGCAGAGGTTTTGCCCCTGTTGCTTACTAAAGGCTGACAATAGCATCCCCCCCCCCCAAGTCAATAAAAGGGAGACCTGATGAGTCCCCAATGTCACAGAGTTTAGGCAGAAGTCCTCTCTGAAACTCCAGCAGGCAGTGAGCTTATTGGCTTCTCTTACCAGGAAGGCAATGGCTGCTGTGGCTTGTAAACAATGTGGCCAGCCTCCTGCTATAGGGTCCAGTTGTTTTGAAATGTAAGCTACTGGTCTTGAAGTTAGACTCAGCCTCTGGGTGAGGATGCCAGGTGCTATTCCTTATCTCTCTGCTACATATAAGGTAAATGGTTTTTCTAAGTTTGACCACCCTAAGGTGGATGCACTGACTTTTAACTCCTTGAAAGCATGGTGGCTTTGAAGGGTCCAGTCTATAGGACCTTTGTCATCTACCTTTATTTATTTAATTTTTTTAATTTAAAAAAAATTTTAAAGATTTTATTTATTATTTCCAGAGAGGGAGGAAGAGAGAGAGGAAGAAAAGGAGAGAGACATCAATGTGTGGTTGCCTTTCATCTGCCTCCAGCTATGCACATGGCTTGTGCCCTGGCTGGGGAATTGAATCGAACCAGTGACCTTTGGGTTTACAGGTCGGCACCTTACCCACTACCACCAGCCAGGCTGTATTTGGGCCTTTTTGGGAGAGACTTTGTAACTTCTATCTACAAGGAAGTTTAATACCAGGATGGAATTTTTATCTGACCCCTCTTTGTTGGTACTAGAAATTAATAGATCAACATATTGCAGGAGAGTCCCATTGGTCAATTGGAGTCCCCTTAATTCCTTGGCTAAACCATTTCCAAACAAATGGAGACTGTTCCTAAAGCCCCAAGGGAGCATGGTGAGTGTGTATTGACAAATCTTCCTAGTATGGGGGTTATTCCCCAAAACATTTGAGTCAGGATGGGAATCAGGATGAAGGGGGATGCAGAAGAATGCATCCTTTAAATCTAATATAGTAAAATATTTGGCTTCTCCGGGGATTTAAGGTGGTATAAGGGTTTTGAACTATAGGATGTTTAGTACTGACTGATCTCCATTTGGATTTTGTGTGGGAGACTAAGGATATTGTATGGGGACTGGCAGAGCTTGAGAAACCATGCTTTAAATATTTTTCAGTAAGATTTGATCCCTTTTATGGCCTCAGGTGTTAGAGGGAAGGTACCCCTGGATTTAAGGATATCTTTTTTTTTCAATCCTCACCTTAGGATATGCTTATTGATTTTAGAGAGAAAAGAAGAGAGAGAAGGAGGAGTGGGGGGAAAACATCAATGTGAGAGAGAAATATCGATCAGTTGCCTCTTGTACATGCCCTGACTGGGGATCAAACCCACGGTCTTCTGGTGTACAAGGACAAGATTCCACCCAAGTGAGCCATTAGCCAGGGCAGGGATGTTTTGGTGGGGGGGCTGGCGGGTACAGTCATTGCCCTCCCTGGTATTTCAGTTTCCCACACCTTGGGGTTGACTTGGACAAGGACAAATTCTACAATATTATTCATTTCTGGTCTAGGGTGAGAAATTATATTGTCCATCAGGTATAACAATGAATGCTCATTATCTCCTATGGCTAATGCTTCTAGGGTAATGGTAGTTCCTAGACTAGACAAGATGTCCCTCCCTAATAAGGGGATGAACTATAAGAGAAGCATCTCTAAAAGTGAGATTTCATCCCTGGCTGGTGTGACTCAGTGAACTGAGTGCCAGCCTGTGAACCAAAGGGCCGTGAGTTAAATTCCCAATCAGGGCACATGCCTGGGTTGCAGGCCAGGTCCCCAACTGGGGGAGAGAGGCAACCACCCACTGATGTTTCTCTCCTTCTCTTTCTCCCTCCTTTCTGCTCATTCTTAAAATAAATAAGATCATCAAATAAAAGTGAGGTTTCAAGGCTGTCCCGCCCATTTACCCCAGCAGCCAAACAGGTTTGGGACAGAGAGGTCCAGGTGAGTAAGTCTGAGCAGAGCAAGCACGGCTAGTAAAACTATAAGGGTTACCTGCCATGTCAAGGGTCGCTCAGGCTCCCCTGGTGTAATTTACAGTCAGATGATCAGTTCGGGCATGGGAGGCCTCATACACCATCAATCCTTTGGAGTTTGGATCATCATTGGTTTAGAGGTAGTAGGTTCCCTTTGGAGTCTAGGATGCTCACTCTTCCAAATTGCTGCCCTTGTCACAGAGAGGCGTGGTCCTGGAGACAGCTGAGCCAGAGCCAATGTGGGCACTCCCTCATCCAGTGTCCTTGTCCACAGAAGTAGCACTGCCCCTTTGATGCCTATTGTAGTGTGGGGGCTGGGTAACCCTGAGGCAGCCTAGAATTTAACACTGCAGCTAACAAGTGAGCCTTTTGTTTCCATGGGCGACATTTTGTTCCTCCTCTGCCCTGTCTTGGTTGTTAAAACCACCAAAAGCCATCTATACCAGTTGCTCAGTGGGGATCAGGGGTCCCCAGGCTAGTTTTTGTAACATTCTCCTGCTGTCTGGGGCTGCCTGCTGAATACATGCATCCCCAGAAGTGCTGGGCCCTCAGCAGACTCAGGGACAATATTTGTGTACTTTTGTAAAGCTGCTGCAATCACCCAGAAGGGTGGGGTTTTCATCCTTTTGCTGATTAACTTTTCTTGTTTTATTATAATTAACAGTGCATCTTTTCACCCCCTCTGTGAGGCAAGTAATCATATGGGACCAGTAGTCCCTTCCCTCTTGTCCTTTTATCTGACCCAGTTTGCTAGGGTCCTGAGCTGGGATTGCATCTTCTCTTGCTCAGTATATGGGCCTTGAGCATGACGATGAACTCATGCAGCAGCACAGGCATAGTGGCTCCTGTTAAGCACTGCCTTTCATCTACAGGGCAGCAGTGGGAGAGAAACAATCTGTAAATCACTCCATATTAGGTCATAAGTCAACGTCAAGTGATTAAACCCCTCTGTGAATTTACAAGGATCCTCAGAGAACCAATGGAGTTTTTCTTTAAAGAGGACCAGGTCCGACATAGAGACGGAAACATGACCTCTATAAGGCTTCCCATTTGCTACTTCTGTCAGAGATAACCTGCTAGGGTTTGGGTGATAATGAGCTCTACTTCTGGTGGTGGTCGGACTATAAGCAGAGGCAGGTGCCAGCAGCTCTCTGGTGGTGGAGGGGTTGTAAGGTGGCAGCTGCACTTTGGGGGATGACAGGAGAGTGTGCTGCGGGATAGGCTGCTCTACCCTCAGGATGGGTTCTGTCTGACCTGCTAGGGACAGAGGTCTGTGTCTTGCTGGGACTGAAAGGCAGGTGTCTTCTAATTCATCTGACCCAGAAATTGTGGCATTACACATCCTAGAAGACTTTCTTAAGCCCCTACCTTGGGAAAGAGCCATAAACATCTGACTATATGGTATTTCACTCCATTTGCTTTCATTTTTACAAAACAAATACAACTGGAAAATAGTGTTATAATTCAGATATCCATTTACAAGCCAGACTTCCCCAAACTTGAGTTTGTACTGGGGCCAGGCAACATTACAAAAGAAAATAAGGTGCTTATTCTTTTGATCATCACCCTTAATGGTGGCCCAATTGTTAAGGAGACATGCCAGGAGGGAAAATCAGGGAATGAGTTTGACATCCTCCATTTTGTCTTTTGTTTTTCAACCATCAATGCAGCCGATGACTCGTTATGAGACCTTCAGTACCAGAATGGAGAGCCCAGGAGGAATAAGGGATCGGCCCCAGCGAAAAGCAGCCTGCTTAGCAAGAAATGAAAATATGAAAAGGATGCAGGAAGTGATTAGAGAGGGGACTGCCCAGGAATCACCCGAGGATAGCTGTGTGGGCAGGTTACTGTGTCCAGAAGGCCGACTTACATACGGTCTCAGTGTTGACGAGGTGGGTGTTCATGAAAGATTTACTCTGCTGCTGACAGATTTGCCCCACACTGATGAGATTGGCTAGACAGGGGCTCAGGAGAATTTCCTAGAGGCATATATGTTTCCCTTCTGGCCAGGTGTAACTTAAGTGCATAGTGTGAGGACTGAAACGAGAAAGAGAAACCTTGTGACAGAAGGTGTGACTTGACAAGAATGAAGTCTTCAAAGTCTGTATAATACAGGTTCCAAATAGAGGACCAGGAGTTATAAGTCATGATCATAGCATCGTCCGGGAGCCCATTGAATACACCTTGAATGAAGTAAAGTAAGTCCGGTCCCAAGTGGTGGCCACTGCATGTGTTTACCCTGTGTCCTGTGGGCAGAATTACTAATGATCATGGAGGTGCCCAGACACTCTGAGGTTGGATTTCCTCTGCTCAGGTAGGGTATTAACTCCAAACTGGCAAAAGGCAGAAGAGAGAGAGGGCCCATTTAGACATCAGGGGTGACCACACCCTGACTCACCAAACACTGTCACCCAGGAATCACCTGAGGATAGTCATGAGGACAGGTTACTGTGTCCTGGGGGCAAACTTACCTAAGGTCTCAGCAGGAAGGATTTACTCCGCTGCTGACAGATCTGCCCCATTCTCACAATAAGAAATGACAAGGAGGGGACAGAGGGGAGAAAAAAAGGGATGGATGTAATACAACAACAACAAAATTAAAAGAAAAAAAAAAAAAAAGAAATGACAAGGAAAAGGAATTGAAAAGTAAAAGAGAGAATAGAACTCCAGATCCCATCTGGGATGCCAAAAAGTATGTCACCGGAAAGGGACTAGGATGGAGGCAGGTCTCCCCCAGCACAGTCTGGAATGTGTAAACCATTTGCTCCCAAATGCCCTTGGTTAGGGACAGTATCACCTTCCAATTTATTACCTGGCTGTAAATTGCTTGATCAGTTTGTTAGCTATCCAACTCAGTTTCTCCATTCCTCTTGCCAAGAAATTTTCCTAACTTCTTACTAACCTGACTCCCCACCCCCCCATCCAGTCAAAAATCCACATGTAACTTTTGACTCCCCCTAAACTTAATCAGTCATCCCCACCCCTCATTATCCATAAGGGATTCCCCTTGACATCAAAATCCCTGGATGTTCAAGTCCTTCATGTAAAAGGGCACAGAACAATGCATACAGTCAGCCCTTTGCACCTGCAGATTCTCAAATGTAGATTGAAAACTATCTTGCATCCGGGATTGGCTGAATCCACAGATGGAAAACCTGGGGATACAGAGGGCTGGCTGTGTGTGTGTGTGTGTGTGTGTGTGTGTGTGTGTTTAAACACAGGGATATTTGTGAACTTGAGTAATTCAAACCTGTGTTGTTCAAGAGTCAACTGTGCATATCAAGTAACCAGCAGAATACCTGGGACTGGGAAGTATAGCAGGTCTTCAAATGACATTTTATTCAACATTGTTTCAGTGTAACATTGATGAGGGAAAATACTTTTTATCCCCAGCTGGGCCACATTCTCCCCATGTCTTTCTGGGTTTTCTCTGGGGATTCCATATTCCTCCCATGTGCCGAAGTTGTGCATGTAAGGTGAACTGGCATGGGTCCATGGTCCCAGGCTGAGTGCGGGTGCATGTCAGCCATTGCCACCTGAGAAGGGTGTCCCATCCACAGTGGCCCTCTCTTGCACCCTGAGGGACTGGTAGAGGCTCCAGCCCCTACTCAATACTGATCTGGAACAAATGAGTTAAATAATCATTCTGTTACTTGTTTTTATCCATCTTTCTTAAATGTATGTATAGCTCACATTTATATAACTATCTAATATTAGAAGTCTTTGGGGTCTTTCCTTGGAAGTTTGGTAATTTGTGGCCAGATACATGCCATAGAAACTTAATTCTTGTTCATATAAATTAGGCTGTGATAAAATTATTTTTCTTATATGTTGTTTAGCTTAAAATTGCAGTGTCCAAGAACCTATTGATGACATTAAGTGAGGACTTCTGTAGTTTATAAATGAAAACTATAACTGTGGTTATGGTAACTAACCTTAGACAGGCTCAGACCTTTTTTCATCCTTATGAAATGAGTGTCTTGGCTCCTACATGCCCCTCTTTTCCATTGGCACGAGTAAGGAGAGGCTTATCTTAGATCTATTCTTCCTCATTCCCTTTTTAGCTGCACACAGCATGTGCAGGCAGACTTTGGCCCTGAGTAATAACATGCCATCTCTGTCACTCCTGAGCCCGCCTCAGCCAGAGATTTCCCGGTGATGTTTTCAGATTTGGGTAGCCTCGGCATCTCCTTTCTGACTCCCTCTCCTTTCTGATGCCTCCCCTTCTCTCCTTGACACTCAGTATGAACCACAGCACTGTCCCAGTATTAGTTTGTTATGCCCATTGCTTATAATACCTGAAAGAACTAAGGGATACAAAATAACAGGATATATATATAGCCTTAGTCTCAGAAGGCTTGGGGAAGGCATCTGATCTGTTCCCTAAATCAAGTCACTAGTAAGGGCCCCGTAACAGCTTCTAAAGAGGCAGAGACCAGAATGGGAGAATGCTCTTTGGTTTCTGAAAGCTTCCTACAACCTTCCTGAGGCTCTCTGACCTTGGTGTTGGTGAGTCACCTTTATCTATAATAAATTGTTTAAGTTAATTTGTACTCAACACAGAGCTACTACAAATTCAGTCTCCTCAGCTGGGCCCTCCCACTACCCAGCAGTCTTTCCACATTTTTGCCACCATTCCCCATTCTGCTTCACAGAGAAAATAAATGCTATGGGAGAAAACTCTTAATTTTCAGCACCCTGCAAACATTGGAAGCTCTCCCACCATTTCTTTCTCAGAAGCAGAGTTGTCCCCCTTCAAATCCAAGGTTAATCCCTTCACTGTAAGGTGTATTTCATTCCTTTTCCTCCTTTACTTACGCCTCTCCTTCATGGATATTCAACTTTTTCTTCCCCAACACTCTTTGATCTCAGCATATAAACTTGATCTCTTGCCAAGCCTTTTGTAAAAATCCAATTTTGTTCAATTCCCCAGCCAGGGCACATAACCAGGTTGCAAGCCAGGTCTCCAGCCTTGTCTGTGGCTGGAGGCAGGTGAAGGGCAACCATACATTGATGTTTCTCCCCTCTCTCCCTTCTTCTCTCTCTCGGGAAATAACAAATAAAATCTTTTTTAAAAATCCAATTTTATTTTTAAAATCTTAATTTTAAGCCCTGGCTGGTAGCACGGTGGATAAGGTGCTGGCCTGCAAACCCAAAGGTCGCTGGTTCGATTCCCCAGCCAGGGCACATAACCAGGTTGCAAGCCAGGTCTCCAGCCAGGTCTGTAGCTGGAGGCAGGTGAAAGGCAACCATACATTGATGTTTCTCTCCCTCTCTGCCTCTTTCCCTTTCTCTCTCTCTGGAAATAATAAATAAAATCTTTTTTAAAAATCCAATTTTAATCCCATACACTACTGGCTATTGCACACTTTTTCTTGCCTTCAACCAAGCTTCTAGGGAGTAGTCTGCACTCTTCATCTCCACATCCTCACCTCCCATTTATTCCTTGGATCTAATGGCCTCTGACCTCTCCCCAAAATTACCAATGAAAATACTTTCACCAAAGTTACAGATGACTTCCAAACTACTAAATTCATTGGGGAATTTCAGATTATTTGACCAATTGATGTCACTTGTCATTTTTTTTTCTTAAATATATGTTATTTTGCTATTATAGTTTGTCCCAATTTTCCCTCCTTTGCCCCCCTCCACCCATACCCCATTTTTTCTGGCAATGACCCCATATTTCATGTCCATGTGTCATGCATGTAAGTCCTTTGGCTTCTCCATTTCTTTTTCTTTTTTAAAAAATTAATTAATTTTTTAAAAAGATTTTATTTCATTATTTTTTAGAAAGAGGGGAAGGGAGAGAGGCAGAGAGGGAGAGAGACATCAATGTATGGTTGCCTTTCATCTGCCTCCAGTCACAGACCTGACTGGAGACCTAGTTTGCAACCTGGTTATGTGCCCTGGCTGGGGAATTGAACCTGTGACCTTTGGGTTTGCAGGCCTGCGCCTTAACCACTGCGCTACCAGCCAGGGCCTCCAATTCTTTTATTCTTCTTAAGATCTCCCTGTCTATTCTGTAACCACCAATGTGTACTTTTTTTTTCCCCTTTCACATCCAGACAATTCACCATTTAATTACTGCCTTCTGTCATCCTCTCAAATCATATTAATACAAAGTTGTATTTTCATTATTTCAAAATGCCTATGTTAATCTATTTGTTTAAAGAATTATCTTATAAGTAATATGAATTGCAGTTTTACTAAACACATGCAAATATACGTTTATACACACACATACTTTTACACATATTTAAAGTGCATACTGGATTTTGAAGAGTTAATACAAAAGATTTAAAGTATGCCAATAGCTTATATAATGATTACATGTTAAATGATAGTAATTTAAGTATAGTGTAGCAAATTAAGCAGCTGTTTTTCTTCTTTAATACATATTTTACTCTGGAATGTTATTTTTGTGAAATATATTACAGAAATGGTGTATTGCAGAACTCACTTTTTGTGAAAGTTGTCCTAGAGACAGTGCCAAACCCATAGTAAAAAATGAATTTGGTTTTTGAGTCAGATCTTCCCCACTCCAATAATACAACTCAACTTTATTTGAAGCTACTGGAACTACAACTTATTCTTTTTGGAGTTTTCCATCTTAAATAGTAGATTAATTTTTGGCTGTGCACAGGTTTTATTTCTTTCAATACCCTCTGTTTTTCCTCTACATGTGTTTTGCAAGTTGAAGCCTTCAAAAATAATGGCAATTGCAGTGCTCAGCTGGTCCCCAGAGTAGAAATTATTATGTCTACCAAGTTGAGGTAAAAAAAATTAAAATCCCTAGGATTTAAATAATTTTGTAGAATAGTCTACTAGCTATTTTTTGAACTTGTGGTTGACTTTCTGTGTGGTCCTAAACTAACCCCTAAACTATTTAAGAGTCTGTTGAGGTAGAGATTAGGTATATTCACATTTCAATAATAAAGTTTACTATAGAATTAATACCTTTTCCCAAGCATCCCCAGTTTGGGGGCTTTCATAACTAGAAATGTATATTTCCATGATCTATTTGAAAGGAATCTCATCTAATTTACATGCTAATTTGAGAATATAGATTGCCTATGTACATGAATCATATAGTTTAGTAGTTTGCAGCTTCCATCCCAAATTGGTCTTCATTCTCAGCATCTTTTCTAACCTACAGATTGACTGATTTCTCAACACACCAACAACCAGTTGGTTGCTATTTAAAACATAAATTGCTAACAAAATCTATATATTACACATCCACAAGCAAACACATACTTTATAACAGTGAATAAAAAAGATATCTTCTATGTAATATACATCCACATTTTCTTACTTTTTTCTTCTTCCTTAACTGCATTTTATTTTTGAGTTATTGCAAGTAACATGATTTTCCCACATTGTGAAATAATTGCAATCTAAGAAAACTTAACCTACAGTGATGCAGATACAAGTAATATACGAAATTATACATTATTTAGTAAACTCTATTTATAACAATCATTTTAAAGCATTCGTAAGTTAAAGTTGGTTCTTATCCATTCAGCTACCTTATGTCTTTTGATTGGTGCATTTAGTCCATTTACCTTTAAGATTATTATTATTATTTTTTTAAGATTTTATTTCATTATTTTTAGAGAGAGGGGAAGGGAGAGAGGCAGAGAGGGAGAGAGACATCCATGTATGGTTGCCTTTCACCTGCCTCCAGCCACAGACCTGACTGGAGACCTGGTTTGCAACCTGGTTATGTGCCCTGACTGGGGAATCAAACCTGTGACCTTTGGGTTCTCAGGCCGGCGCCTTATCCACTGTGCTACCAGCCAGGGCTAAGATTATTATTGATAGGTACTTATTCATTATTTATTTTTCCCTTTGTACCTTTGTTCCAATCTGTCTCTCTCTGTTTCTTCATCTTCTTAAAGCAGACCCTTTAGCATCTCTTGCAATGCTGGTTTGGTGGAGATATATTCTTTTTTTTTTTTTTTTAAGATTTTATTTCATTATTTTTAGAAAGAGGGGAAGGGAGAGAGGCAGACAGGGAGAGAGACATCAATGTATGGTTGTGTTTCATCTGCCTCCAGCCAGACTTGACTGGAGACCTGGTTTGCAACCTGATTATGTGCCCTGGCTGGGGAATCGAACCTGTGACCTTTGGGTTCTCAGGCCAGCGCCTTATCCACTGTGCTACCAGCCAGGCAAAGTTGTCTTTTTGTTATTTCAAAATGCCTACATTAATTCATTTGTTTAAAGAATTACTCTTTTTAAGTAATATGAATTGCAATATTACCAAACACATGCAAAAATACATTCATTAACATACATTATTTTTACACATATTTAAAGTACATACTGGACTTTGAAGAGTTATTACAAAAAATTTAAAATGTGCCAATAGCTTACAAAATTATTACAGTTAAATGATTGTAGTTTAGATATATTGTAGCAAGATTAAGCAGTTTTTCTTCTTTAATACTGATTTTACTATGGAATGTTATTTTTGTGAAATAAATCACAGAAATGGTGTATTGCAGGACTCAGTTTTATGAAAGTTGTCCTAGAGACAGTGCCAAGCCCATAGTAAAAAAGGAATTTGATTTTTGAGTCAGATCCTCCCCCCTCAAATAGTATAATTCAATTTTATTTTAAGCCACTGGAACTACAACTTATTCTTTTTGGCATTTTCCATCTTAAATAGCAGATTTATTTACTTATTTATTTATTTAGGCTGTGTGCAGGTCTTATTTCTTTCAGTACCCTCTGTTTTTCCTTTACATGTGTTTTACAAATTGAAGCCTTCAGAAATAATGGCACTTGCAGTGCTCAGCCGGTCCCCAGAGTAGAAATTATTATGTCTACTAAGTTGAGGTTAAAAAAAAAAAAAAATCCCTAGGATTTAAATAATTTTGTATAATGGTATTCTAGCTATTTTTTGAACTTGTGGTTGACTTTCTGTGTGGTCCTAAACTAACCCCTAAACTATTTAAGAGTCTGTTGAGGTAGAGATTAGGTATATTCACATTTCAATAATAAAGTTTACTATAGCATTAATTCCTTTTCCCAAACATCCCCAGTTTGGGGGCCTTCATAACTGGAAATGTGTATTTCCACAATCTATTTGAAAGGAATCTCATCTAATTTACATGCTAATATGAGAATATATATTGCTATGTACACAAATCACATAGTTTAGTAGTTTGCAACTTCCATCCAAATTGGTTTTCTCAGAATCTTTTCTAACCTAAAGATTGACTGATTTCATAACACACCCATGACCACTTGGTTGCTCTTTAAAACATAAATTGCTAACAAAATCTACATATTACACACCCACAAATAAGCACATATTTTGTAACAGTGAATAAGAAAGATAGCATGTCTTCTATGTAATATACATCCACATTTTCTTACTTTTTTCTTTTTCCTTAACTGCATTCGATTTTTCTGAGTTAAGAGAACATGATTTTCCCATATTGTGAAATAATTCCAATCTAAGAAAACTTAACCTGCAGTAATGCAGGTACAATATACAAAATTATACCTTATTTAGTAAAATCTATTTATAACAAGATCATTCTAAAGCATTCATAAGTTAAAGTTGGTTCTTATCCAACTTTGATTGGTACATTTAATACATTTACCTTTAAGATTAT